>QNGE01008649.1:0-15866 GCA_008508345.1 Paragonimus westermani | reverse complement strand
CACTGTTGTTGACGCGTCGACAGCAACTGCGACCGCTCCCTCAACTGATGACGTTACCAGTGTTAGTGACGATCGGGTGACGGTGGTGAGTGACTCCAGCTCGTGCTGCACACAAAGTGCGCCTCCAAGCGATACAACCACGGTTGATGGCAAGGATGGCGTCAGTAGTGAGGCGCCGGATACAACATCCACTGAGAGTGGCGACGATCAGACAAGTACGACTGAACCCGTCGAACCCCCAAAAGAAAATGTAACTGCGGATCGCGACATAAATATGATCATTATTGTATTTCCTGGTATCTTCGGCTTCTACCCTTATGGTCAGATGCAACCGGCGTATCGTGATTCACCCTTGCTTGCGCCGTCTCCTATGTACCAACTACCTTATGAGGTGAGTAACTCGGATTCTGACCGAACAGTTGATTCCATTCATCATGCTTAATTATTCCAGTATGACATGTTATTTCGTGTTACGGCGTACGATGCTCCATTAGCAGCCCGTGCATACGAGTCTATCAACACCGGTCAGTCAAAAACTACCAATCAAAAATCTCGCGTTTCGGTGAGTGTCACATTTTTCCAGGCAGACAGTGTTAATAAATCCCTTCTGTATGCAGGTTCACCTGAACGGTGGCTATTGTTACCAGTTCGTCTTGATGAAGAATCCGACGAGTAAAGGTCTTCCGTACAACATCACGGATGTCACACCGATCAGTTGTCCGAATGGAGTGTTTCCGTAATGTTCTTTACAATTCCAATCGCTCCCGTAAACCTCTCCATTACAAACGCATGCTGAGACACAATAATTCCACATGGCAATCCCAGTGAATACATTAGTTTTATGCATTACACTCTAATTACTTCTTATTCCACATGTGCAGGCGGCAAACCCAAAGTGATTGGTTGGAATACTCAGAATACGTTTGCATATAGAAACTGCTAACTCACAGTTGTGCACATACTACTCTTGGTGTTGTTGCTGCTAGTCCATACTGCGCTGACTCGGATATTGTGCCTGTGTAGGCGAAGTTTCTAAACGTTAATCCTGTGCTGTCAATAGTAGTTGAATTATGCATAAGATTGACTTAGTGTTCATGATTGACGGACAACTTGTGCACAGTCAGTAGGTTTGCTGCATTGCTAGTCTTTCACACTTGACAAAGAGGTCTCTTCAAACCAGATCAACCAGAAACAAGCTTGGCGATAGTTACGGCAGGCTAAACACAAACAACTGAGCGATACAACGTGGAGCAGGTGATTGGTCAAGTATACATGAAGTGATGTGTAAGAATGGTAGATTGGAATCAGCGGTTGCAGTTGATTGGGGACACGTGGACAGTCAGGCAAAAATGTAGTCGATATAATCAACCAGATGGGTCAGACGGAGAGTTCAGTGTTCTGAGAAATATAGATGCGGGAATAGTGATCTAGATGTGCTGTGCTAGTCTTCGTTTCCTCCAGCCACCAACGTCAGTCAGTTTGATTGATCCAACATCGACAGCCGTGTGACCGGGAATTCAATGCCAACCACTCCCATTGACAACGCAATTGACCTTCGCAACTTCGATTGTCTCGGCAGATAGGTGTTCAAGACTCGTTCAAGACTCCACGAAGATCCTCCGACGTCCTATTCGTGAGTGGAATAACTATAGCGCTCACCTATTCCCATGGTGTTTGTGATACTATGTGAAGGACCCCCTTGAATTTGTTTCAAGAAACTGTTATGAGTAACCCCTGCTTATTAGCGTAACCACCACCTTCTTCTGAACCATCTTCCGGTCACCTGCATCCGTGCATAAATACAAGGTAGTGTGAAATATTGAGCTTGCCACGCTATCACAAACACTCTTGGTATTAGTAGGTGGTCAGAAGGCTAAGCAAACTCCATGAAGCAGATTATCCAGCTATGCAAAATTCCAGCCTCATTGCCCATACGATTTTGCAGTCTATCTGAATTATCCCAGCTTGATCTCGTCTCACGTTTCGCCTGGTCATGTGTACGCAAAGCTCTGTTCCACGGTATGACACATCAGAGCACGTTCGAATTACTGTCCCCGTCGGTTGATCCCAGCGTTCTGCACACGAACTTAATCTCAAGTTTTAATCAGTATATGCCAAGCGGGAAATGGTACATGTCCTAGCAGAGATGATGAAACAACCATAAAATGTGCTTGTTTTTGCTGCTCAGGCGGCAGTTCAGAGAAAACACCACATCGATGGATTGAATACTTGTTCCAGTTAGGTGAGTGCACTGATGTCTCTTTTTATCAATTAGAAAACAATACTCACAACATATACCCCCTCTGATGTGGCTTCACACCGAGGTCATATGATAGTTACCTCATCACTCAGCACTAGTCAGTCGTAGTTAAAGAATACATATTTTATTGCATGCACCTTTGAGTCGTGGGTTGAGAGAGTTGTGAAGATCGGACACTTACTATCAACACAAAAGTGACGATGCGTGGAACAAGTGCATTCAACACCTCATCCTAAAGCCAATGTAATTACGAATGTTTCATCAAGACATGTCATGAGACAAGCTACAAAATCCATGGCGTACTGGTCAACGAGTGGCATGGTCAGGGTGAGTTGTTTATGCGTAGTTAGAGTAGTTGTGAGTGGTATATGGTCACGGATATTGGAGGAACTGAACAAGTCTGTCGTGTGAACACTGGTTAATGGTGCGTAATCCGATCGCAAGTTTGGCTACCCACATACTGAGGATAATGAGCTAGAGATGGAAATCCACTCCGAACAATCTAAAAGCATATCCGGACCAAAATATTCGGAATTGAATTAACCGATTTTGTGCTGCATTCTTAACAATCAGTTCATGGTGAACGGAGAATTGTGCCGATAATCTGACCGGTACGTATGAGCTCACCTTTGGATACACTGCCATTGATTGGCAAATTGGAATCCCAGCTTCAACCCTAATTCACAGAGTTCATATGTAACGGCAAGAGATTGATGGTCTACTCGGGATCAACGAATATGCGTAACGACGACTCCATGTGACCATATGGTGCACTTAGTGTTCGGGAGGGCGTCGGGGAATCTGGTCAGTGGAATGTTTATAAAACCTCCTAGACCGTGAGCATCGGAAAGGTTTAGACAGAAGAGAATGTGAACATCAATTAGTGTAATGAAGTGAACACTAGTATCCGTAATCATAATATCATGGCAGTGCTGCCCACGATGACTGACACCGAGTATGGCATCAAACGGACACGCTTTCCTCTCAGAGCAAGGGTGATTAGGCTAATCATCGCCACAGTCAGTTTAGGTGTAGAACCGTAACCACCAAACCAAAAACATAAAATCTATGCACCAATCTGTGAACTCACTACATTCCAAACTGTTAAATTATGTGCCGAGAATGAAAGAACAAGCCTTCAAACAACTCAGCCCTTCTCAAAGTTAACAGTGATTTGCAAACACTATTGGCCATTGCGTTGTCCGAAAACGTGAATCCTAATTCGCAACTGAGCAGACGGAATGTAACGTGTTCCGTCAGATAGTTTAGCAAAAAGTCTTTCAATGAAGCACGATCTTCAATGTCCAACTCGCATCTTCTCGCGCCCCGCACGCGTTCGCGTGGTCGGAGCGGAATTCCACAGCGGCAGTTCCCGTTTAAACGTCGTGGACAATTGTGATTAGTTTTGCGTGTGTGGCTGACCCTTTCTCTCATGAGATTTCTGCTCGCACTATACTACCCGTTGGTGTGGTTTCGTTGAGAGCTGATTCGTCCGGTCGTTTCATCTTGAGCTACAAACGCAGATGGCACGAACACTCTTCAGTCGGAACCTCAACGAACGTTGAACGTAAGTGAACATTGCACCGAGCAAAAGCACATTTCCACACAACACTATACCAGGGACTCCACGTTCATGACTACCAAGTGCACGTGCAGGGCGCACCAGTTCACATCAAAGGCAGTCCAGTTTTCTTCCTTGTGTTTCCCCCCGGCCAACTCAATACCTATCTATGTGCATCTTACAAGTATCATAGTGTGACCCCTCATCCTCATTACACTGTTTATTCGATTTGATTTCAGTGCGAATTTGTGGCGAACATTTGATGTTGCTAGGCTTTCCAACAAGTTGTCGGATTGATGACCTCAGTGAACTCGCAGTTTGATGAAAACCGGTGTACTCAACTTCGGTGGATTCAGAACTGATAGGCAAAGGTACAATATACCGTTCACGTAAGCAAGACATACTTGTGTCCGAGACAACCTCACGGTTACCAAGCGCGTTTCAAAGGATGAACCGGTTATCAAAACTGATCATCTCAAGAGGTAGTTCATATAGAACAGACAATGATCCAGATAGAACTGTGGTTAGCTCAAGCAATCGTAGTCAGTCTACTGAATCCGACTTTCCGCATGCAAAACGTTTTGTTAGTGAGCCTGATCTGACTTAATGTACTAATCGACTGCAATGTCAGCAGTTGTTCGAGTGACAAACTGAGTTCTGTCATTACAACTGTAGTGATGCTCGCATGATAAGAAATGCATAGAATTGTGACGTTTCGTCCTCCTTTGAATGCATCACCACACAGTTACTTTCAGCTTTCGCATTCCCATGGGTTCTCGTGGCAGACCATTCCGAAAACAAGCACTATATTCGAGTTACGCACGTGTTAAAACTCGCGAGCAATGCATATTCTTGTCACAACCGGGATTCCAACAGCAACCACGGCTTCGCAAGTCCACTGACCCCATGTTAGACAGAGCTGAAGCATCATGTGCATGCTTTCGGATATGCAGTTTCCGTCTCCAGCACTTCGTTGAACTAGCCCGTTAAACCACCGCATAAACTTCAGTAGCAAATGCACAGTTATAAACTGTACACCAATCAGGACGAAAAATGTGTGTACACAGTTTCTCCAGTTGACATGCTTCTACAACCAGTGTGCATACCAGCTGTCTCATTGTCATACAACCCACTGGGTAGGCCGACTGAACAGGGGTTTTCCTGTCGTCACCAATGTTTTGCATAGTAACCAAACATGGGTGCACAAACTATGTAACTAGGTGAGGATTCAATAAGTCACTGCTGCGAATAAAGTTCTCAACAAAACCCCGTTTGTACTGAACTGGGACACAGTGATAGCATCGCGGTTACTGCGCGGTCCAACCAGGAGTCTTACGGTGCCACCAGCTCTGCGTTCGATCAGTGTATCCAGAAACGGCAGACAGTGATTCTTTTCTAACTCGATCGAAAATCGTAGATTCTCGTGATTGCGTTTCAGCTTATCCAACAATGTTTCGAATTGTTATTGACTCTCGACAATGTCGCTCAATTACCTGGGATTAACTACACACTTCGGACTGGCAGTAGTTATGCACCCGCATTGGTGAAACATCAGGATGATGTGGCAAAGATCGCAATCTGGTGATCGTAAATTTCAGTGGGCGATGAACGGAGATTGTGTATTCGGTTAGCTAGCAAATTTAATCTTCCAAGAAGTAGTTGAGCAACGCGTAGCGAAAAATCAACGATCCCAAATATTCAAAACAGGATTGGATCGAAATGCCACGGTACAACTGACAAAATTATCAGAGCGGATATTTAGACAACCTCGACAGTTTCGATCGACAGATCGTTTTCGGAAAATGAGTTACAATTTGTTGCTGAACGCCTGAAGATGAACTATAGTCACACAGTAAAGCATTCACATTCAAAAGAGTTCTTCCGAGTAGTCAACAGGTTCAAAACAATGGGGGCAATCCGAGATCCAAAAAGGGAGATGTACGCACCACCCAAGCAAATCACAATGACCAACAACTGCCTATTCGCACAACTATCAAATTGACACGATAAAACGAATTCCTCTACGTCAAGGTCCAGTTAACGTTCAGAAACAGGGGAGGTTGAATATGCAGGAATAAACACTTGAAGGGATGGCTTGGGTCGGGTTTTCACACGATTTTACCACAAAAGTTGATACGGACGTTACACTCCGTGTCGTTTCTGATGAGGGAGTTTGTCCATCATCCTCTTGTCGTATCACTACAAAATCGGTTTGATTCGAACAGCCGTACGCTCATCAAACGATCCAGCAATAATCCTGCTACCAACTACTCATTCACTCTTCAGGGTTAATAGCGTAACAGACCAGAAAAACATATTTTTCAACTGTCCCCGAACAGAATACGGCAACCGTGTTGTCTCATATAGTACCACTATCAGGAACCATCTAAGGGAGAGATATTCCACCAGCACGGGTCAGGTAAGCAAATCAATTGGATGGCATTCGCAATGACCTATTTCAATTCACAAAAGCGTTACGCATGCCCTCCCAATCACTCGCTTCATCTGAGATGATAACGCATTGTGCAACTTGCACCGTCCGGTACTCACTCAATTCTTACACGTATCCAGGACGTGTGCAAGTAATCGAGGATCTGGACACACTAACACTGATGATGCATAGTCTTGAGTGAGTTCATCCAACGGCTGTCACCCAGGCCAACCAGTTGTGTGTTGATGTAATTGCGAGTTTGTCGAACATACTGGTTGTTTGAGAGGGTGACACGTTTTGCGATACGGGCTACATATGCCAACGTTCATCAGATGACAATGACAACTAGGATAGCAACGTTGCTCATTCGCTGTCTGAATTCATTAACAACGCGTGTGCCTGAGCTCGACTACTTCAGAGAAATGCCGCACGGCCCCACCAGTCAAGTGTACGTTCGGACTGGCAGCAATTATGTGCCCGCATTGGCGAAACATTAAGACGATGTGGCAAAGATCGCAAGCTGGTGGTCGTAAATTTCAGTGGGCGATCAACCGAAATTGTGTATTCGGTAGGCCAGCAAGTGTCTGTCAGTGTTAGAATGCGCAGTTAGAAAGATGCGTAAGTGAGTAATCAGCTCTGTTCTGTTTGTTTAAAATTGAAAACGGAATATTGTTCACGTGGTTTGCAGGAAATGAAATCTTAACTAGGGATGTGAATGTGGTTGTACCTGATCAAATTTATGCAAGTGGAATCAATTAAGCTGGCAATCACAGTCATCGCCCAGTGGATGGGAAAAACAGACAAAACACTGTGATGTGTCCATTTTGCTTTGGGGAGCTGTAACTATTTGTATTAGGAATTTTCTCTACTCTGATGTAAAATAATCACGTCTGGCTTACGAACGCGTGTAAACGATGAACTTCACTTGTTCTTCAGAAACCTGTGCTATCACTGTCTGACAATTAACGCTCCGTTGTTTGTTTCATGAGATAATCCTCAACACTTGTGGTTTTTGCCAAGATTTTGTTGATATCTACTGAATTTTCCAATTTAGCCTGCTAAACGCGTTGAGGGTAGAGAGTAGTTCAGACGTTAGCGAATACTCACATCACCCTATGTGCATTTGACATTGTAATGGATGACACTAAACGAGGATAGTCTATGGGAGGGTAGGAACACGGTTCTCGGTTATAGGGCTTCAAGAATCATGGTTGCACGAATCGCCCCGGAGCGAGACCGAATGTTATTATTCAGTCAGAAGTCAATGTCCTGGTTTTTCAAAACTGGGTCTCATCCGAATAATCAAATCTTTCATCCAACTCATCGGTATTTCAATTTCGCGTAACAAGACACTTGCTTTGTCCGTTATGTTATCAGTCGCCGAAACGCTAACCAGACTCGGAAATGTTTTAAAGTAAAGACAGTTGTAGGGTTGTTGTTTTAGACCGAACACTAAAAATATGTATTGGTCACTGTACGTCCAATGGGGCAGTTGATAATCATATCAGACATTACATCCAAGAACTCATGTTAATGTTCATGGGTAGAGATTGTAAGTAAATCAGTGGTAAAGGATTGTGTTTTCTCTCTAGTGTCACAGATGTGTCAGCACATTATCAACGATGGACAATCAGAAAAGTACTTCGAGTTTAATTGTGGAAATAAGACGAATGTCACTGATTTTGCGTGTAAAAACATACATGCAAAAAACTCGCTGTTCTCAAACGTTACCAAAATTTTAAAGCAGCTTTGTCCAATTATGAATTCAACTAAGGCCAAAATCGTTCTATAGTTTGTGTGTTCGAGTAACATTTCGTCCGTTCTTGTCAGGTGCATACACGAACTAACGATCGAATGGGTTAAGAAATGGGTGTGTACATTATAGTCGCGTGAGCCTATACCATCGAAATTGTTGCATAATTCGTGTTTTCTCGTGTTACCCAGTAAGATCGGTCTCAGTTGCATTATTCAGTAAACTACTGGTTATGAGTAGAATAATCAAAACTAAACAAACTTAGGGGCTAGGGGTGGACGAATAAAAACGATAAAATGCACCTAAACTTGTCTACATGCTCGTGTACTTCATAATATCAACATACCTACACATGTCAACTGTAACTTGAATATTAAACCAGTCCTTAAAAAGTGCTATGAAATTACGAAGTTGATTGTATGCAGTAGTCTCCATTCATACCATAGGCACATCTTACGACCGACTGTGTTTTCTTATAAATTGTTTCTTGTCCTGGAGACTGAGCAACATTTACTTTTGACAAGTCAAACTTTTCTGGCTTCAAAACTTTCTTATCAAACATTCGGCTTTCATTTTGCCTTTCTTCTCTGGAACTTTACGGAAAATCTGACAAACATTAATGGTTTATCAGATATCAAACGTAAACATATTGCTAATATAACGAAAGGAAAAATTAACTAGTGATGGCGTTTTGTCTAACTCGTTAAACAAGTAACACTTGGTCCATGTTTGTAAATTTCCCCCTGATCACCGAAGGTTAAATTTTCAAACGTTTCTCTTTCAGGAAAATGAAATTACACGTGATTTTCCGGGTTCAGCCCAGTTAGTAGATTGGTAGACAGATACAAAATCGTAGTAGAGAATTGAGTTAGTGGATTATGTCTACATGGTCGGTGAGTTAGATGTCCGAAGTGGACATTAACACTACTGTAATATCATCCAGGCCGGTTCACATGACATGGTTTCAGAGTTTATCGTCCCTCTTCTACGGCTATCATTCAAACCGTCCGTGTACACAATCGGGTTTGGTGAATACTAAGATAGATCTGACGAACTCTCCGACTGCCCCAACAAGCCCAGTAGTTTCAAATGGATTGGAAATTTTTCAGTTTTTTAACTGAAGTGGATGTGAGTTCCACCAAATGACAGTGTAACTAAGACGGAGGTGGTAGAAAAGAAAGTACTCTGTTGATTATCAACAGTTTCACTGGTGGTGGATTTCAGTGCAGCAGCATCCGAGTGATTTGGCGGTGGTTATATAATGCAATGAAGTCAATACGAAGTAACGGGCTAGTTCTAATTGTGATTTGCCAAACAGCAAGGTCCACCACGAGTCTTTCTAATGTAAGCTGGCATGTCTCACTTTTTGTGTACGTAACCACTGGCTAAACTTTCTAATCATAATAAACTTACCTAGCACATTTTCCGCTGGGTTGAACAATAGGTGGCGTAACAAAAGTTGGCTGACTGACTGGATTGCAAGTTTACTCGTTCAAATGAGTAACCGTTTCGCCCGCTTGTCCTCATGCTTGAGAAGGGTTGCTGGCTACGCTGAATATCGAGCTCATGCACAATAGCACATCGAATTTTACCGGAGCATTACTGTGCAGTGGAAACTGCACCAGAATCAAAGTCTGAAGAGTAGACCTGCACAGATGACTGTCTGTATCGTCCGCTCGTCTCGATGTGCGGTTTCACTGTGATTACTGGGACTTAGCATTACTGGATGCATGACTGGGTAAAATGATCAAAAGCACCACTCACGTAACCTAACGGGATTAAACATTGTTGGTCCGGCCATGATGTACAACAATGGTCACGAGTTGCAACACACTTTCATCGGGTATACATGTTCGTCAACAAATATGCGAGTATCTCATAGCCTAGGCCGAATTGAGCGTACAGTCACATCCGCCCACCAGTAATTCACTCGTTTGAACATTTACGAGTTGAAATCACAATCAATAAGCAAGCACGGTTGTTGTGAATGTGAGTAAATTCGAAAGGAGTAGGCGAACAGCGACCAGCG
Source organism: Paragonimus westermani (assembly GCA_008508345.1). Classification (NCBI taxonomy): domain Eukaryota; kingdom Metazoa; phylum Platyhelminthes; class Trematoda; order Plagiorchiida; family Troglotrematidae; genus Paragonimus; species Paragonimus westermani. The sequence continues at coordinate 5,832 of QNGE01008649.1, read as the reverse complement.
AAGGTGGGAGCAGAAACGTACACATAACTCACACAGGAAGGGATCTAGCCCTTTTCGCACAGCACCTAAATATCATTCTCACAACCTGTGTAGAAAATTTCACAATTGATCACGAATTTGCACCGGGACATTATTTTGCTATATGAGACGTTTCCGATGCGTAACACTAAAATCCGTGCTTCTTAATGACCAGAAATTCTATGTTACATCTATAAAATTTAAAGCTCAAATTGGGGTAGCTATACTCACCATGATCACCGGCATTAGTTCGCCTATCAGATAACCACCTTTATACGAAAAAAATCGATAACGGTGGAACGTGTAGAGCAGAAGCCTGCAAACATGAAATTGAATCTAGTGGACTTCGCGTAGTGGCAGGAAATTACTGGTTTATCGAAAGTGTGTATATACAGTGACCCCTTCTAGATAAACCACTGAGATCGACCAAGATGATCTCTTCTGGGAGTAGCCTACCTTGGAAAGTGCGAATCCAACTCACCTGCTGATGGTATAGGAAGTGTTATTGGTAAGCACCTGTTAGAGTTGGCAAACATGTTCATTATGACGATCTGTACTGCTCATCTATCACTCTCTGACTGCAATGCAGTTTTGCGGATGATTAACTACTCATTATTAAAATACACATCGTTTCTGACAGCAAGTAAACACAACTTCAGTGTCTGTTGCATAAGCTCAGAGAGACTGACATACCGGCTCGTAAGATCATCCCACCATGGTGTCTTTCAACAATTCATTTATTTCACTGAATAAAGGCTGGGATCAGTTATCCTGACGCTTCTGAAGCCAAATATATCCTGTGTGTACCGGTGGCTAGTTACAAGCCAGTCAGGTGTTATTACGCGTCCGTAACTTTCTTTTAAGCGTCCAACCCCGGAAACAAAATTTTGTACACCCGTTTGGAGGAACCAGCCACAAACTTGGCTGTTTATTTACTGGAACGTACATCGTCTGCTTCTTTGTCGACCTTCTTCCATATGCATCATTCCCGTCCTATGTTTGACTGTTCTTTTCTATGTGTTTAGCACTTTTAACCGTTGGCTGTGATGGAACTCCCTTTCGTCCTGCCTTCATGTTGCAGGCAAAATGCGTAGGGCATACCCCGTTCAAGGTGATACAACATCACTAGGAGGAGATTACTGCCTTCATGCTATTCTGGAAGACAGCCAAACCATGTCTCCCCAGCTACGTCTGGGTGACCATCTTCCGACAACTCAATCTCAGTTATGACATTCAACAGAATTCTGAGACTATTGTCTGCTAATACTTAATATCTATACCCAAACATTTCATCGAAATTTTAATGCACAACTGTTGCGGATAGCATTGGAGTTTACATTTGGCTCGATACAGTAACTCGTGCGGGACAGGAATAATTCGATAGGTAGTGGAATATTTCGGTGCAATTCTGCGACCTCATCAATTTTATGAGCTAATGATCTGCGTCGAATACATTTAACCACAGTGTGATGCTTCTAATTCAAATCTCTGTGACCTGATCGCTGTAACCAACCTGAGACCAAAAATTAGTTGTCAGTTCGAGCCAGCTATCCAGTGAATAGACTGCTCGGTCTCAGCATGAGCCCAACCTGAATCATCATTGGTTACTTAGCGTGCGGTCAGTCGTTCGGTCACCAATCGAGTGAGTTAGTCGTTGGTATAAAGAAGCATTCGTAACCAGGATCGACTGATCTTGAGTGAACAAGAAAAAATTCTTGACAATGCAGAAACTGTTTAATATGAACCGATTTGGCATGACGTGGCCAGTAGTTTGCTTCGTGCTGGCAATGTTCTGGAACTCATTGAGCACTCAAGGTAAGTCAGGGAGCACAGGCTTTAGTGGTAACTTCTGTGCACATCAGTCGGTAGTCAGAGTAAACTTTTCAACAATTAACTCGCTTATAGTTGATTACAACTAAGCGCGTATGTAACCATTCACCCTAACATGTAACGTTAAGTGAACTTTTTTTTTTTTACCGATTGGAAATCATTGACAATCGATAGATTGGCCGGTATAGAAACGGGCCAAAAATATATGAATGAATACACGTCAATTAACTGATCACGTAAGCTTGAATTGTTTGTATGATCATGATCTAATGGTTGATAGTTCAATTTGGATACAACTGGTGATTACTAAGCTGTACGCTTTCATAACTAACATATTCTAGGATCCTCAAAAACTCAGTGCTGGTTGTGTGTACGCCGTTGTTTGTATACATTTATTTTCTTGTATGTTTTAGCCCGATTATATTCAGCATTCCCTTCCAGTATAACCCGCCTGTTAGTGGGCATCATCGGATAAAAGACTTTTTTCGGTTTGTAAATTGTTCCCTGTTGAAGCTGACTGTCACGTCCTATGATTAATAGACATTTGATTTGGGTCCACACAGTGAACGCCCCTGGGCAATGGTAGATTGGGTAACCCAAACGGAGGTGTACATGCTGATATGAACGCCACATATTAAAGTTCAGGTTACGTATGGAACATTCATTTTTACGTTTACCACAATTCACGTTTTCACACCTCACTGTCAGGTAAACAGTTCTAGAGTGAACGTTTGAAAACACGGGTGTTTACATAGGTCGAACAGAACGACAGGCATTACAGTGAATAGCAGAACACGCCGCGAATTGTTTGAGACAGCTGATAACACCAAACTCAACAAAGTTAATCCGTTACCCGAAGTCCCGCATCATTGACTGCTAAAGACGACATGACAACACACCATCAAGTTGACCCACTTAGTTCTTTCGGAATGTTGTTAAGCAATCAGAAGTGAACGCTATTTACCGAAACTAAGTTGATCAGAAATCATCACCGGTGGTTGTGTTCACGAAGTGTTTGAAGTAGTTCATCGAACTTCCGTGGTGTGAATGATAATCTACTGGGTACAAACGTATGTGTCTATTTTGCTGGTCACTAGTTATTTGTTGTATTTGACCTGCAAGTTCTTATCTTTATGACTGATATGAACAAACAAAATATGAATATACCGTAGCAGATGTCTTCCTCATTCTCAAATGACGTTGTGGCGAGTCTAATCGTGTTATCTTTGAAATGCAAAATCCGGCTAATTGTTCTCATTCTCATCTTTACTAACTGTATTTAAAGTCCTCTCCGAGCAGTCTGATTACGTAAATGTGAGTAGTAATGTTGTGTGGTAAAACGGCGTAAGTAGTTGATAGTAACTAGCCGACATTCGCTCAAATTTGGACATCCTATCTGTTGAATATTTGGTGGGATTTCCTTCTTGAGCGGTCGTAAAGTCATTGAAATGAACTGTCAAAGCTAGATATTGTTTTCTTGCACATCACAGCGATCTACTTAGTAGGTACCGGACTGTTGACTTGCATGTGACTGGCACTATATTCAAGGGTTGAGTATCTTTGAAAAAACTGGTTCACTTTAACCAATTCATTAGAGCAGAAAGAAGACATATATTACGTTATGTCAGCAGTTCGTTTACTCTCATCAGTCACAAACTTAAAACATGCAGTTATATGAATCTTACAGATAAGGACAAATAGCGACTGGACACACCTACAACCACACCAACAACCCCAAAGGTTGCCTCAACCATTTTTGTGCAATTAACGTTGGCTGCTAAGTTCGGATTAGCATCGGTTTGTAGAGAGCCACTAACCTTGGGTTTCGATTGCGCAACAGTATCCTGAATGAGTCTACTGGGTCAACTCGGCGGCCTGATGTTTAGCAATCGATGACGTTGGATTTCGAGCCGTCGGTGCAACAAGTTGAGGCTGGTGCGTCATCAGTTTATTCAACCACTTGTGCTTTATGTCATTGGCCACATGGTTATCTTTGAATAGTAAGAATAGAAACACAATCTTCTTTCGAGCCGTCATTATGGGCTCACTGTACTTCTTTACCTGGTTGTGTGCCTTGATGAGTTTGTCGGGATATTCATGTGGTAGTAAAACATGTCTCAACAACTCCTTTTCTATCAGGGGTTCAAATACGCCTGGCTGTATGAAACATTGTCAACCAAGCCCCGTGTGTACGCAATAGGGGCAATGCTGCAGCAGAACTTAACTTGATCGATGAAGATACGCGAGGTCAGACTTTTTGTTGCCAGCATCGAGTATTAGCGTAATGACTGCGACCAGTGTGTCTAATTTACATCTCTAACTGCCACAAATTTAAGGTGTACTTATCTAGAACACATCCCATCGGTGAGTAAACGACCTCAGCAAGCTGTTGTGCTTCCCTCCTTAATAAGCTGAAAGTTGTCAGCCTTTTGTGGTTGGCCAAGTAACGTACAACCATCCGTTAGGGCCACAGAAAGGGTTGATGGAAATTTGTATGAACAGTTTTGATAATGTTGACCAGTGGACAGGTGGACGGCTGCTTCGATCTTATCGAGTTTAATCAGCACCGTGCATGCTGGGGAATGCAATGCACGATTCATTAGTATGAGATACATCTTAGTCCAGGCTTTTATCCACTGGACTACCCTCTTTAGTGGTAGTCTGTAGGTCAAAGGGTTTATTGTCGATTTATTGCCTGTAAATTTACACTTAACGATTTGTTCGTCGCGATAGAAACCTTCACAAAATGAGCAATTTACGCAATCCATAGGGGTATCCACTGTGAGCAAAAGTATTCCATTGTTAGCTGGACAACAGTGCACATACCTTCTCTACGATTTGTCACAGAATTAATCAGCTAACCTGAACTTGCCTAATACTCTGCGAATTCGAATAACACAGCGAGCAGATCGATTCTGCATCGCTTCCTGTACTGTCGTTATTCACAGCATACACCACAAGGGTGAAACGTAGAAATAAAGACTGGACGGATACTAGATTCTCAGTGATCAAAACCATGTATTTGAGAGATTTATGGCAGATGGACTTTGGCTACTGATGACTTATTGTGTAAGATAAACAGTATTTCAAATAAATTCAGAATGACAGAAAATGATGACGCAGTAACAGTCCAAACGCCCTTATATATTTCACTCTGAACAACATTATACATTTTATGCGGAAATTGCCGTTTCAAATTGGCTTTATTGAACAGTTCACATGAATTAACTATTATGTACATTTTTTCACTCAGCTGCAATATGTTAAACTGGATGGTTATGTTACTACTAACGTTGACCGTGAGCCAAGACCAGATAATATTCTATTATTGATCCCTCCAGTTTCCTGTTTCAGATGTTCAATCTACACCAGTCAACGACACCTACAGTAAGTCATTGGTTCATTTTGGACGCTTGTTTTCTACCCTAAATGAATACAAGAAATTAAGATCACCCACAACACTTCGAACAGTCTGACTTTGAAATCCACTTAAGAAGTAAGTTAGTCGTTTTCGACATCCACAACCTGAACTGACATGTCTGTGGCAGGGCTTATACATTGACCATGGGGTCACAGTTTTCCCATTAGCACGATCCAGTTTCTTAGTTGGGACTCGAAAACCGGTCACTTAAATTGTTGTATATCACCCTGCATGCATCCGGCATGCAAACTCGTGTGGCGCATGATTTTCGGCGACTTTTCTCGATTGCTTGCATTGGAACACCGTGGAAGTTGGAAGTTTGGTGTATACACAAAGTCAAATGCTCCTGACCTCTACAGCGTTTTGTTTGCGTCTTTTATCTCTTCCATTTTCCCAATTTTGTTTCCCTAAAATGGCAGTGACTGCACGTTTTTAAGCGAATAAAATTAACCATGTCACAGAATTGGACTTTTTTCTACTCGCTATATCTTGCCTCTATCGTTTGCTCACAACAACCCCAACACGTTTATGAAATTGTGATTTAATGCTGTGAATATGCCCGG
>QNGE01008648.1:0-15870 GCA_008508345.1 Paragonimus westermani | reverse complement strand
GAACGGACAATATACCCCTTTCTACAGTTTGATTACCGTAAAGCAAAAACGGAAATTGAAACGATGTCTACTGAAACAACACTACGGAAACTGTTCTGATAACCCGCCAGATAAAGATCTCAGGATATTATGCGGAACATTTCATACTACTAGATACCCTGACAAATTGCCAACTCCTAATATACAACGACCGGCGAGGTGTGAACCATTTGTCGGGAGCAAAAGTGTCTGCATAAATCTTCTCTTCGAGGCTGATTTGTCAACTGTGCCATTGACTGGAAGGCTTAACACAACCCTGAGCATCACAGTTCACGCCATATAGCTCAGGTTATCGTTCCGTTCTAAGCCATTCGTACATCTCAACCACAATATCTCAGTGCTCAGCAGCGCTATATCACCTTGCACTTATTCGATTTCTTGCCCTGCTAGATCAGGTTACATCGGTCGAACCACCAGACGTTTTTCGGAGACAATAGATGAACGCCATCATTTCCGTTTGACAACCGGACAGCAACAGAAGATTTATGGCCCAATTTCCGTCCACCTGGTCGACTCGGATCACAAAGTCAGTGTCTGCATTGTGTTCACACCGATCTACCGTGTCACGCGGTTGTGGAACCATAATCTTTGGGAGGGTGTTCACATGGTATATTTTGACCGAACGGAGCGAAATGTGTGTTTGTCAGCCATCGGTGCCCATTTCAAGTGGATTGTAATTTATTCGGTGACAAATGCCACATCAGAAATTGCTGTTGCATGTGTAAGAAATCGTTTCAGCCGCTTTGGCATTCTCAACCCATTGTATCTGACATTGGCGCCAACTTTATCGGCAAGAAATTTCCAGAATGCTTGACACACAATGGAATGTAACACGTGGAAACTGTGCCTTATCATCCAGCCTCCAACATTCATAAACCGCAAGTAGCAGTAAATGCACACTGTTTGGGCACCACACAGTTCCAGGCTTGATAAGTGGTTTTCCTAAATGTCTCCTTCATCGTATTTGATTTGAGGATGGCACACACTGAAATGCAGCTTGTTCACCAAGTTTCTACTTTCGATGACCTTATTGATACCGTGGTTGAAGAGTCTGATGTCACAAAATAAGAGCGGCCGAATAATATGGACTATGGAATTAGCGGCCGATTTTGAGCATTCAACAACAATTAATGGACGCTTGTTGGGAGATCATCCTCGCGACTCTGTAACACTTATTCCGGAAACATCTTGAATCCGTTTTACGGTTATGAGTTCAATGCCATGTCACACCTGTGTCCGTGCGCACAGTTGTTGCTACTTTTGTTGATTGAACATTCGTGTGATGACTGGGTGAAATTCAACAAAGCTCAAAACTTTGGCAGGTCACACGATCCAACATCGTCAGTGTCGTTGAAGCAAAATATGTTGAATACACTGATTGAATGCTTCTGTTAGTGCCAGTTAAAATATAACTACATACATTACATTTATTAGAAGTCGTCCGATCTTCCGAGATGCTATTCTGTGAGCTTCCATGAGTTTGAAAACCGATCAGGACGCTTTGTCATTGGTGTTTGTTCAAGTTGATTACCGTTCAACTTAAAATCATGGCACTTACTGTTTAATTCTCAATTGTCACGTCCACGTTTCACTCAAAGTGGTTAACTGCAGAATTTCGAAAGAAAGTATGTTCCAACTTTCCATCAGACGGGTACGAAATTACTCTCCTTTGCGGTGACGTGTCAGTGACTGAAAATAACTGCACTGGATCGGGGAGAAGATCGGAGCGATAAGGCAATTGCTTGCCGGTTAAGGATGACTCACAAACTTGTAAGTTAATCAGGCATCTGAAGAACAAGTGAGGGGATCTAACAAAGAGTTGGTCACCAGCTTGTCGATACTCACATTATCTACCATATTCGTTTGATGTGCATTATAGTAAACATGCAACTGCCGAATGATTGTTTAAGACGGACTTTAACGGATGCTGGACAGTTTCATGTGCCGCCCACAAAAATGTGCCAGCCGTAGTCCACACAGATGCCATTTAGAAAGGACGATTTATCTGACGGCAAACTGCGAAGTCTGAGGACTGCACAGTATATCTATTAAACATCGGTTAACAAAATATAATCCAAATGCCTCAATGTATTAAATTCTTTAAGGAACGTGTACTGGTTGTCAATTCGGTGTACTTGTTGGAAAAACTGAATTGTCTTTTATTATCTTCGTTGGTTCGGGTGGCTATCGACTTACCTTACTCATAGCATACATTATCGCTTGAGTTTGAAACTGACTTGGAACAAATGTTCGGCGCAGTAGCAAGGCACACATGTGATTTATATTCAGGGCCTGGTTTCATTCAACTGTATGCAAAATCATTCATGTTCGACCAAGGGTAACCTAGAACAATAACAAGATGTGATCTTGCAAATATAGCGCATGTGATGTAATTGAATTATGGCAAACCGTATCAAGCCAGCTGTGAGGCTTATACATAAATCTTTTCAACAATCATGTATCTACCACGTGATACGTGAAATACGATGTAGCAAATGAGCGCGTTTTCAGTGCTTCATCATCTGGCCCAATGCATCGAAATTTTTATGGCAAATTTGCAAGAGAATTCTAAGGGGATTAGACTGAATACGACATTAGAAGACTGGGCAGATTTCGGAAGGCGGATATTGAAAAGATAAAGTGATTCAGATGGAAGAAGCAATTACAGAACCTCTACGGTGTTTTAAAGAGAGTTGGTATATCGACTTGTTTCCATGTCGATGTATTCGGTTCATTTGCATGACAAGGCCCAGGCTGTAGGGACTACACAAAATTGAAAAATTTGAGTAACTACTCAGCTTAACTGGAAACATGTGAACTCTCCATACCACTTGCTGGACAATTGTTTGTCACACACTGCACCCCTTCAGGCTGGAGGTTTGGAAGTACGGCTCACGCGACTGGTCTAAACTTGCAAATGCAACCAAACGTCACGTGAGCTGGGCAGTCTGTTTTTTCCACAGGTTCCAACCTCAGTCACCAAGGTCTGGTTGAAAACGATCCTAAACAGCCGATGTGATTACATCAAGGATGGTGGTGTAGACATCCACTTGCCATCGATCGAACGGAAGCAGGTACGTTATCCGTGCATTTACAAGGTGCGATTTAAGATAAGTGAACTAGCTTATTCACAAAGCTCTGTTACACTAGGATCAATGTTGGCAACAATACTTACAAGTATTTTCACAAACAAATTTGTACTTGAGCAACACAGATCATCGTTTGGTCAATGTAGTTTTATAAGCTAGGTGGATGACATTTTTTGGGTATCCGATAACAATGTGAACCTCACGGACATCTTAGCTACATTCAACTCCGGCGTATTTCTCGATGGCCGAAGTGTGCAGCCAATTGGGAAATTTGGGTACAGGTATGCGTCACCGCGTTGGTTACAGGAATGGTACCTGGAATTTTCAGAATGTTCGTTTCAGTAGTTTTATGTTACCTACCATGGAAAGAGAGTTAATGAACTGTTCGGCGGGCCGATCCATGAGGAAGTCCAGGGAGGACTGCACTGCTGGATAGATTATATTCATATGCAATAGTCATGAGAAATTCTCATTTGGAAAGTTTGATAGATAGAGCCATCAAACAAAGGAATGAAAGACCAACTGCTTCTTGCAAAAAGAAAAACTGCACACATCAGATCAACATTTCGGGGCAATGCGTTGGCTGTAAATTTCACACGCAGGCTCTCCGATCTATTAAAATGGCATTATGCTCCACAAAACGACCTGTACGCCTTACTTCCAATCTGGCTTTTGCCCTCATCCAAAAGACTAAGTGCCTGCTTCTGCAATCTCGTTCTGTGCATATTCATTCGTTGGTTCCTGTGGAATTAGTTATGTGGGCCTCACGACCAGATGGATTTGCAAACACCGCCCAGCTGGGCTCAACAGTGTAATAGCGAAGTCAATCAACAACGCCTATAAGTTTTACCTGGTGAATTCGAATCACCCTACCACTGTGAAACACGGTTAAGCCCACCCAGTTGAGAGCAGTGAGACATGGGATTCTGTGCACAGCTTGTACAGACAATCCGTTTGTGTCCAGATACGCTTCATCCTGGCCTCGGAACTACCTTGTGCAACCTCCACCCTGTGAAACTGTCGAAGTCCATTATTGAAATGGATACATTATCACTGTCTGACAATGACTTTACTGATATCAGTATCCATCCGGTCCCTATTTGTCCTCCTATTGATCTCTTTTAAGAATTGCAATATGAAAGTGATGTGTTTATCCTCATGACGAATTAGTGAAAGTAAGCTTGTTTGACACACTCTCAGTTTAATGAATACGCTGGAAATGTTTATGCGACCAAATGCACTGCAGTTGTTATTTGATTGTAACCGTTTGGAAAGCAGGTGAGCCTCGTGAAGAATTACCTACAGAAATGAGCGTACCGCCAGGCGCTTGCTTCTCATTGACGGCTCAAGTTTCTCTGCGGTGACCACACTCTCGAGGTTCAAAACACGGATAAACGAGGATTATTGTCTCAACAGTGAAAGTAGGAGCAGAAAGATCATAACTGTGTCAATTAGGTATGAACGTAGTTCTCCGAGTGACTGAGATGTATCGTGGCAAACATACAAATCTATCTGATTCTTGGGTTACGTGGAGTAGAGTACACATTCAGACGTTTCATTTGGGATATTGGCTTGGGCAAAATATGGTGAAATTCAGACGGAGGATCCGTACAGAAACCACTTGGAATGTAGTCTCATTAACTCTCATCCACAACATCGAAATTGTCCATTACGGTTGTTCACTGGACTATTCCAAACCACCAAAGTGATCTACCGGCACTTGTGGTTTTAATTTCGGCTTTTTGGATGTGGTTTACCGCCTGCATACTTCACCGGTAATTGGAATGTTAAACGGTCGTTCGCGCGGTGATGCTCATGTTGACAAGTTAAACTTGTCTACTTCTTATACTTTTAAGAAAGTGGCTAGGATCAATGTCGTTTGTGTTGTTCCACGTGGTTTGGGCGGGAATGTTGTTGCGAACTCCAGACATGAACCGGGTCCAGTAAGAAAGCGATTGGAGGAGATAGAGTGGTTTCACGACATTTAGGCTGCATTAAAAATTCCTACTCTCTCAGTCTGCGAAACACAGCGAAGGCGAGGACAATTGTTGTTTGCAGCAGTGGAATATAAGCCGCGAAGAAGTGGGTTCGCGCTACGGCGGAAATTGCTGAAATCACACAAACACCCCGAATGAGAAGTAGACGCATTGAGATCACGAGAATGTGACGAGGTACGAACACCGCAATCGCAAACCCAGCTGGATCATGGGAACTTCCACAAGAGAACGGTTGAATTATGCATGACAGTTTGTCAGTGGTTTTGTTCGAACTGACTACCGTTTGACTTAACATCATGGTACTTGCTGTTTAATTCTCAATTGTCACATCCACGTTTTACCCAAAGTGGTCAACTGAAGAATATAGAAAGAAAGAATATTTCAACGTTCGGTCAGACAAATGACGAATTTCAAACCATATTCCATCGGTCCGGAGACGTCTATGCTTCCTTTATGAAAGTCAAATGGTAATGTGCAGACGAAGTGTTAAGTGGTCTAACACTACCAGGTTCGGACCAGATATGCAGAATTTCATGAGTGGCCTCATGGAACGTTGGCTGGAGTTTTAGTCCAGGCGTTGGTAAGGGGCCGCACTGTTGACGAGTTATGAAAACAGCGCAGTTGAATACTGTCATTGTGTGAGGTGTTTTGATGTCTGTCTGAACGAAAAGTTGTGGTTAGTTTTAATAAATCTTCTTATGTCCCGCCTCAAACAGGCTGTAGTTCAGCATGTAGTATCACTAGCAGCAATAGTAACTGCTGATTTTGCACATGCCAGATACTTGGAATTCAGCTGTGTACAAATAGTCATACTGAGGGGCAGAAATTGAGGAATGTGGAGAGGTAGCTGGAGCAGAGCTGGAAAAGGAAGATCCCAAAGGTGAGGAGCCATCTCTTCGTGTTCTCTGATCGAGGAAATGTTCGCAAGATGTAAACATCCTAGTCTTTACTAAGGGGGGGAACCTCAAATTTTGGTCCATAAGTGTTTGCATCACCAGCAAAAATTAAGGAAGGTAAAAGGACGTTGCAGGTAGCAGAATCAGTGGAAGGCTTTCTCCTCACGAAGCGTTCCAGACTCACAGACTATCTCCTGTCATGTTCAGTCAGGTAGACTGCTGGAGTTAATCAACTATAGAGACCTTTCTGCTAGCAAACTTGATCAGTGTTCCAAGTAGTTAGCCAGTGGTCCGACGATCTTGTCGGCAGGTGGTGACACAAACTTCAGAACTGTCATCTGGGAATAGGAAAAGACAAACTGAACAACCTTGCCTCAGTTTCCAAATCAGCCACATTGTGATTCCTCAGGCAAACGTGATTAGACTCTTGCCCGTTTCAGCAACATTGGGACGAAATTTGAGCTACATACTTTATTTACTGCATTCAAACTGAATGTTGTCTCTTGGGAAGAGCGATTGCTGTGTTTCAAGTATAGAAGTCTGTTCACTCATGAGACCTCTCCGACACAATTTTATTCATGACTTCAGTAGAACTGATAGGCAACTGGTTTTGGAATCGGCGCTTAACATGTCGGTGAAGAGGCGAAATCTCTGGTTGAGAATGGGTGGAAAACCACCAAAGCAGGTTTTATTGAACTTGCATTCAGAGGGACATTCCGGTTAGCTTTTTAAAAACCCCACACTGGTTTCGTTCCTGTTGCATCCTTGTTAACGTCGAGACTAGAACTTTGGCTGCCTTTCCTTTGGGTAACTGTTGTGTTGGTGAGCTCACAATGGACAGCACCAATTTATACCACCTGAATTCTCAAACACTTTCGACTTTGATAAATGTTCAGTCTGCCTGTATGGGTTGGTAAGAGACACGGCATTTTTGTGTTCAGATCACTTGGCAAACCATCGGTTAAGACTTCCGTAACAAGACGGAATTTGCGGTTTCTATACACCTCTTTTTGGATCACCGGTGTGTAGTCAGGTAAGTAACTTCTCGTACGTTGGAAATTGCGTACATCTAGTAGCAGATTTTGCGTTGAGAAACAATCTGTGATCAGCGCTTTTAACAACAATGGAGCAAACTAGTGGCTCCAGCTGTTGGTTCCACTGTCGCCAATATAGTCGCCACGACTAGAAGTTCAACATCGACATTAGCTGACAGTCTCAGCTTTCACGAGAAAACCGTGTTGACCACTGCGTCACTGTGAACATGCTGAGCATGAAAGAACCATGAAGCTTATCGACCTTGATTATTAGTGACAGCTGTCGTGCTCTACTATACAAACATTCAGTGATACCTAACTTGAGATCAGTGTTGCAGTGAAGAGCACAGTCTCCTCATGAAGTTGAGGCCGGAAATCTGTTCACCGCATAGGCAGGATTAGGTACTGTCACAGTAGGAAAGTGAGGCTAGTACTACTTTCCTAAAGGGGCTGACTGGCATGTTTATCTGAATGCAAAAGCCGCGACCGAATATGGAAGACGGTCAGCTTGGAATTTACTAAATCCTCGAGAACCTAGTATTAATCCAGGCGTTGTTTGACATGTGCAGTGAACTAAGAAATTCCGAATCCTCTAGGAAGCCTTAATTTCTGAGATCATATTCGGAAATCATATGCAGTGACTGTGAAGATAATTGGACACAAGACTCATTACTCACATGAAAATGCGGCTGTAGGTTCACATACAAAATTTTGGTCGTGACGAATTGGGAATCAAAACAGCAGTGGTCAGCTTTTTTAGTTTGACACAGCGCGGCAAGAATTCTAGTCCCTACCCTTGCAAATACATGCGCCACTGGTGAACTCTTGGATAGTAGAAACTCCAGTTTATAGGTACATTTGGAAAATTCTGGTTCGCGTGTCCTTCCCAATATGGAACACTTGATCGACTGAGGGTGGTGATCAATTTGAAATCAACCAACTCAACCATCGGTGATACAGTATGTTTGCTGACTGTTTCAGTGGATCCGGAGATTCAGATTTCTGGCGGAAATTTATGTTGTACGATTCTGAGACAGTAACTTTCTCCTAGAGAAATGCCTAGCCTGCTTGATCGTTGTTTATAAATGATCATATTCGAGCATACAACCATACAATAATGGCTTTACTCAGTGTGTACGGTCAGTAGTGTATTGGTTAACATGGCAGTCACATGAAAGTGTCTAGTGTCCTATTCTCGGTTGTGACGCGAAAGTGCAGGTGGCCACATAGCTGTGGGCGTCACCGATAACTCACATTCACATGCTAATCCATGAGGACCATCCGTCACGACGAAATTGGACCTTTACGTGGCGTGAAGGCTGCGCATCTCGATGATCCACCGGGCTGGACTGAACGAGGTGGCGACCACACCGGCAGAGTCACTCATACCAGGCAGGTCTATAGGTAGAGGTCTGACTAAACATTGTCACATCGTCCTCCAGATTGAGGGTTGGATGAAGGTTGACGTCATTTTCCGAAAAATACCAGGTTTAATACACTGACACGCACTCTCTGTCGCGCCGCACGGGCCATTGGTTGCAAACCCCAATCTTCCCCCTTTCTCAGGCCCATACGTCTCAGCATCATCTCAACCCGTGCACAATTAGGATTACCACAACAATGTTGCACTGGCCATCTAGTAGTGTAAACCGGAACGCCCTATCCGCTACACACATCAAGGTGGATAGGCAAAAATGATACCGCTGTCCCCTCCCACATTCATTTGTCCAATTCACCTCGCAGCTTCCTCTGAATTCCGTTTCTGGTGATAAGCCTGCAGGTTCCATAACAGGGACTTTGTGTTGGTAAGTCCCACTTCTTACCATTAAGCCTCAGACCTCTCTCGTCTCTCGTCTACACCTAGGATGAGAGTTGGTTTGGTATGCTTACAACGTTCACCCTCTAACACAAATAATTCAACGGGCGGTTTTCACACGAACGTTAGGTTCGTTGAATGTCGATATCTGTTGCACCTTGAAGACTGAAATCCAGGACAATAATCAACTTATGGAACAAGAAACACCCGCATGGTCCACCTCATACTGGTTGCACACTTCCGGTGGTTCCACGCTCGTTTCTACCAGCCAGGCTGGAGTAGGCATATTCCTCAGCACGACTATCGCAGTCGCTCTGGTAGACTGGATTTCTGTTACCAGTGGACTTTGTGCCGACCACTTGGCATGTCTCACTAAGGTCAGCTCTAGACGCAAATTCTTCAGAAACATTTTCATTGTGTCTACCTGTGCTCCAACTGACTGTAGTAACGCCGGCATCGAGGAAGGTTTTCACTAGAATTTGACCGCTCTCTTCGCGCTAACACATGGTTCCGATACGGTTATTCTGGCCGAAAATGTGAACGCCCGGGTAGGCCACGTTGGCAAAGCGGAATCTCGCTTAGGTAACAGCTTCGGGATGACATCACATCGTTCGGATATTGGATGGTGGTTGTTACAGCTGCGCATCGAGCATAATCTGTTTTTAAACCGCACTAGTTTTAGGCATCGTGTCCGGTATTGTTGTACTTGGTGCCTACCCGTCCCGAATCAATCCCAGTCTCATATACATCTTATAGCTGTTAGTTATATGTAGTTGGAATTAATTCATCACTGCGATTCTTATTGGAGTACATGCTTGGGTTTGGATCATGCGTTGATACGTTGTCGTTTCGTCCTTATATTTGCTGGACAACAACCCCACCACTAACTAAGGCAGGCTGTTAAGAAACTGGCTAGACCGTCAGTAATACATGACGCGACAGCCGGTGCTGTAGTACTTCACGGCAGCGATACGTAGACGCTTAGGGTAGGAGACGTGAGGCGTCTACAAATATCTTACTAGCGATATTTACGTCTGATTCCTTCCATCGGGTGGCATCAGTGAGTAAGCAACGAAGAAGTTAGAGGGCGAAAGTTTGATATTGATTGCCAAGCGCGTTCTTATGTTTGGTCCTTATATTTACACAGACTTAGATGCTTGGGCCATATACTAAGAATGCCACATAGACCTCTCTTTGTCAGCGCCACGGCTCACCGCTGTAGTTTGCGAGGTAGAGGAAGGGTTACGTTGTGCAGAGAAATACAACCGTCACAAATGAGTTAGCCACTGTGGATCGGGATCTTCTGTCGGGATGGGCCCTAGCCACTCCCAGGCCCGTTGGCTGGACACGTTAGGTGAAGTGGCTCTACGTCGTTGTCTGGCCGAGTTTTTTGTGAAGTGAGTGGATTGTGTGTAACGAAACAGTGGAAGCCGTAAGAATGCTCTCTTGTTAGTGATGCCTCAATTTCAGTTGTAATTCGGGTGTTTTTTGTGAGGTGGTAGCACATCGACGTTGAATGTTTGATTAAATAATTACCTCTCCCCATCACCATCTATTTTTATCCACTATCCCTTTGCAGGGTTTGCTTCTTCCGCGTGGTTGTGTGTCAGTTAAGCATCAACACGAAACGCTTCAATGTTTCTGTCCATGATGATGATGAAAATGAGAAAATATCGGTGATCTCTTCCATTTTACGTCTTCCTTCCAGTTCCTGCATAGCCCTCTCGAACGTCTCCAACTTTCTTCGCACTTCTCCGTCAGACTGTCGGTTGAAACCGGTGGGATTATGCGATGAATGCCGTTGCTGACACAGTACGTTCAAAATTCCACTGCACCGAACTGTAATCCATTGTCATTTCTTACCACTTATGGAACACCAAATTGGGTGACGAATTGTCGAAGATACGAAACTTTGTTGACCCTGTGATCAGGTACATGGGAATATCTCTTACCTTCTTTAAGTATGCATCGACCGGTGATAAAGAAGGGAGCCGCTCAACGATTCCGCAGAATCAGCGTAAACCCGGAACCGTGGATTCCCAGCCGTGGGCCATGAGAATAGTCCGGACTCAGCCAGCAGTTTTGCCGCCATTGTACAGGTTTTTACGAATCCCAACCGAATCTTCGATTTGACTGTCGATCTCTGGTTAATAAACGTAGGTGCGAGCCACCGGCTTTCATGAACCGAGTGCAACTGTCTTATTCCGCTCTGCTGTAAAATGGTCAGAATCAGCACATCATCTCCTAAGACCAAACATCCCTTCACGTCGGTGAGTAAATCCTTACGGCGAAAGGAATATTTCTATCCTCCATGTCCCGAACCCGTTGGTCGACCATTCTACAAACGTTGTATTACACTGTAACAAAACATTCTTCTCTGTTGGCACTGTTACCATTCTGGCAGTTACGTATACACTGAGGCTTGAGCCCAAAATTCTGTAAATCTGATCACCTGTTAGTATCGATGGGGTGAGTGAGTTCTTACCGGGGCTTGTAGCTTGGTTTTCTTAAAGTGGACTTTAATATCATATCCTGGTGAGACCGTGATCGACCGTTGTAACTGATCAGATTTGTGGAACGGATCACCCACTTTTGCACATTAAAAAAATGACGAAAATTGTAGAAGACACTAACAGTCAATATATAATGTGGACTCCACTAGGTGACTGGAGAGGCTTGTTAACTCTACATAATGAGTCTTACCGCCATAAACCCGAGCCCTCTTGTCTCTATTCATTTGTAGTTCTTCTCACCAGAATTTAGAATGCGCCAAACTTGTGGGATTGCATTTTGTGAAACATTGGAAGCTTTGCGCAGAATGATTGCTTCAATACCCCACTGTGATGCATCTGCTGCAACAGTTATTTATAATTCTGGGTCAATCTTTGGTCGTTATGTATGACTAGATAACACCTTGCTACTGGCCATAGTCACTGATACTCCTTCGTAAGTAGATGATTCAGTGGTACACGGACAGCATGTAGATGATACACAAACCTACTGTAATGGTTCACCAGACCTGGTGTGGTGAGGATAGACGGTCGCACCATACAACTCACACCTCTATTCAGTAGCCGCATGGATCGAAATGATCGCGGGATAAATACGGGAGAGATATGCGAAGGATCGCTGGAAGGCAGAATGATATTTAATGGCTGTTGCTACATGAAGTAACTGAGACATGGTGTCCAAAGCGACTGGAGCGTCCTCAGAAGAGTACGGTGTGCAAATGAGTGTTTTTGTTCCTAGTCCCAGAGGCTTAAGTGGTGTATTGGTTTCTCCATTAAAACAACCTTTTCGTTGTCCGCCTTCTGGATTCACAACACTAGGACCCATTAGGTGATGGTCCTATCCGCTGGCGCGACAGTCGTGTGATACGTTTCGTCTTCTGTGGATCAGGCCTACAACTCTCCTAGTCAGTTGCAAAAAATACGTCGAGCACTTTTCTTTAAAATGGAGCATTTATTTTGCCAACCATAGAGATTGTGCTCTCTACTACGATTAAAAACCGAAGCCAGGCCCAACTGATGATCTCCAGTGTGGAAATAACAATTATAACTTCGTCTAAGCAAGCCATCGCACACCTCAAACCAGAAAACATCATATCTATGGCTTGCTGAAAGATCGCTGTGGCACAATTCACCCCAAGTTGCAGGCGGCTGTACCGGCACAGACCACGATTGATACTAACAGTTCCCAAATGCCAACTACATGTTTTGACTCCAACTTGTAGATAGACCTCAGGGAAATCCAATCTTAGAGACGACCCTGTCACCTTTCAGCACTGCGTACTGGTCCGCTGGAGCAGGCAGCTGATACTGATGAATCCCCAGTGCTCCATTCAGAGTAGTTTAGACTTTGCTGCATAATAGTAGCAAAGCTTTCGTTTTTGCTCTTATTACTGTGCCTTTTGTTCGAGTTATGATGATTCCCATTCTTTTTAACTGGATCAGCGAGTCATGAGAACAAAAAAGCCACGTTCCTCAATGTCCACCGTCAACTCACCGAACAGTTTTGTGGGATTAGGAACGAGGGATGGAGAGAGCAAGCTTGGTTGATGCAATGCCACAATCACTGCTGACAATCTAAATGTGCCGTGGTTTGCCTAATGCTAGTTTTGGCTCATACTCTCTATCTATTAATGTATTGATTGACTACCATCGTGCAAATAACGGTGGGCAAGGCAAGATCTTGTGCAAGCATGGTGTTAGTGTACGGAGCCAGCCAACCACAATCACTGGATGTCTGTGAATAGCCTGCTATAACAAGATCTCGAAACGGTACTTGCTACTGCCAGGTATTTTCCAGAGCCGTGGAAGGCTGCTGGACAACTGAAAAACCGAAAGGCTGCAGATAAGCTGTCTAGGGAACTTCAAGATCCTAGCAACCCGGTTTTGGATCATGTCAACCGAAACCAGTAAACCACCAATAGTTATCAAGACTTCGGCATAGAGAATTGTGTCGGGAAGATTCTAGAATGCATTACGTTTAACCGACGTAATGATAACGCTTTATATACGAACGTTCCTAAAACGCAACACGGATTTTCAACAGTTCGCTGTTTGATTGCAGCTGTGCTCAACAATTGACAGATCCTGTCGTTATAAGTTATATGCGTGTATTTTGCAAGGCTGCTTGGCCCCATGATCCGCCTTGTATTGTGAATGGCGTCTGATGAGTCTAGATTTCGTTTCAATCTTAATTGATGTCCCCCCCTGTGTTGATTAAAATGAAGGTAAAGCTCTCTCATCCTTTCTTTGTTGATTTTAACACTGTCACCTGCGTAGGGCAAATCTGTGCTTTGGCCTGACACGACTGTATACTCTACCGCAACGAATATAAGAGCTCCCCGGAATGGTGTTCAACTTAGAAAACGTACGGCTACTATACAAAAGGTGCATGCATTGAATCAGACCATTCGGAGAAATACGCCCAAGCGTTCAGTGGGCGGCGGCTGCATGGTTGTGAATTCGAACATGCTGCACACAAATTAACTTCACTTGTCACACGCCGTGGTGACGTAACAAAATCGCTTCGTCTTGGGTGTGTTTGGTTGTTTCGTTAACTTCTTAAATTGGTAGGTTACCGATATACTCAGTGGAATTTCAGCGAACAGATGACGAGTTCTTTAGGTCAAATAACATTAGTTTCGTCCATCTCATCCATAGATACCCGCCCTTATTTTCATAAATTTGGTTATGATAACTACCATTTCTTCTCCCGTTTTTGTTGATAAATTTTGTTCTGAAGGTTTCATTCGTATTTCTCTCGGAATGTCAACCTCAGCTCTCATCCTAATTCGTAAACTGATGTCACCAGCTATACGTTGCTTGGTGATATGTTCTATATCACGCTGAACCGCTGCGCAATTCATCTGAGTCCGATCCATCGTCACTGTGTGCTATGACTGGGTCAAACAGTACGGCTGAAGAAGTACTCTGAAAAAGCCCCAAGTGAACCAGACCTGTGCCAGTCGCTTCACTCATTTCGCGAACGTACTTTGTTCATGCTTATAAGTGGGTTCTATAGTATGCTGTCACCTAACTAGTAAACACTGTCAATGCGGTGCTTCCCAAAATTCTGTTTAGTCCAACATTATATTCAGTCTACCCCCTTGTGATTCTGTTGCAAACTTGTGGCAAAAATATTGATGCATCAAGCCAGATGATGAATATTTGAAAACGCGCTCATTTGTTAACTTGTATTTCACCGGTAAGTTAAATGTGTGTCAAATGGAAACTGAAATTGTTCATTTGTTGGTTGGTGAATCAGTATATTCTAACTATTGTGAAAGTGTGCCTCCTCATTGATATAAACACGTGAATAGAACAAAATATAGTGAGTTTCACGAGTACATCGCGATGCCACATATCACGCAGTAGACTGACGTTTGTTGAATAAATTTGTGCACAATCCTCACAATTGACTTGATACGGCTTGCCGAAGCTCAATTAGACCACATGTTGTGCTATATTTTCAAGCCTATATATTTTTATGGTTCTGGATTACCCGTGATCACAAATAGATAAATTTGCATAGAGCTGAATGGTACCAGGCCCCAAACGTAATTTACATGTGCGCCTTGATACCGTCCCGGATATTTGTGCCAAGTCAGTCCCAAACTCAAACGATAGTTCATCTTATGAGTAGAGTAAGTTGATAGCCCCTCTAACCAACGACGGTACTAATAGGTAGTCGAAGTTTTTCATTAAGCACACTGAAGTGACGATCAATACACGTTCCGTAAGGAATTTACTAAACCAGGGCATTCAGATTATATTTTGATAACAGGAATCTAGCAGATATACTCTGCTGTCCTCGAAGTTCGCAGTTTCTGTTCAGAAAAATTGTTCCTTCTAACTGGCAATTGTGTGGACTAACACAAATTTTGTGGGCCGCGCACAATGCCGTTTGCCATCCGTCTACCTCCATTTCGAACAGTTTAATGCAACGTGCATCAGATGTATATGGTATGTGACATATGAGTATCGGCACGCTGGTCACCAACTCATTAGTAAATCCCCTCATTTGTTATTCAAGACCATGGGTAACTTACGGCTTCGTGAGTTATCGTTGTCCAATTTCCTTAAACTTGTCAATGGGGTTCACAACCGCCCAATTATTCGGAAATCATGTTGAGCCACCTTCATGATAAGTGTAGTATGTGTTCGCCGTATCGCTCTGCTCTTTTCTGGGCCCAATGCTGCTATGTTCAATCACTGGCACGTGAACGCGAAAAACGATTTTCCCTTACGAAAATAGATCCTCCACAGCTACATACTGTTACTTTGCCACTGACAGATCTCAGGAAATTAACCAAGATTCAAATTCCAGTGTTTGATTTTCGAACTTACAGAAGCTTATTGAATAGTACGGTAAAAAAATCGGTCGACGTGCCAATAAATGAAATACAGCGAAATTATGTTTTAACCAGCGCTGACAGAGGCATTCAGCCAATGAATTCAAGATATCTCATTTCAAGAGCATTCACAATAATGG
>QNGE01008647.1:3790-15877 GCA_008508345.1 Paragonimus westermani | reverse complement strand
AGAATGTACGAAATGTTACTCCGGAGGACATCACATGAATTGTTTTCTCGTCGTTTATTCGAGTTAATTAAGGGAACCTTCTCTTTCGAATAACTTTCCATCAGTGACTCATTGTTCCTCGTCGGTTTGAGCTCCAAGTTTTTATGTGAATTTGAGGGGTTAGTAAGTGCGGAGAACGTCAGTAGTTTTGAATTACATTACCCCACAACACCTTCCTAGAACGTTCGTTAGAGTATGAGACGAACAAAAATATGAGTGTTATAACCCTGTGTGATCCGCAACACGGACGTGAGGTTTCTGCGGGTTTCCGCAACGTGTTTGTGGTGAGATCAGGGAAAAAATTTGCATCATCGGCGGATGTAAAATACCCAGAAACTGCTGATGGCGTTCGAGTTTGTCTGTCCCTTGGGTGGTTCTAGGATTTGTGCACGTTTCACCCTGCAAGAGTAAGGAGCTGAAAGATGCACGTTCAGCTGCAGTGTATCCAATGTATTTCTCGATGATTTTGTCGATGACAGGCGAAGTGAGTGGTAAATTTTGCAGCCGGTTCTGGCCAGACGTCATACCAAGAATGGTGGCCTCAAGTTGACGGTGAATGCTTACCACTAGGCCATCGGCCGTCTGGCAGCAGGTGGATGTCCGGAAGTGTTAACAATCGAGCAAGCTTTGCTGGTCACAATGCAGCGTGGTCTGAAGACAAAACCGCGGTCAGTAGTGATGGAAGCAGGCACCCGAAGGAGAATGCCCAGGTTTGCACGAACACCCGTGCGATGTTCTCGGTTGGGATGTCACCCATGGAAGCTGCTTGCAGCTAGCGTGTGAAAATATCTCTGCAAACCAACAAATGAGTGAGGCCGTTCGAGGGTGGAATTGTGCTTACTATGTCAACGTGAATGTGTTTGAAGCGGGCGTTCGGTACACTAAAGGTGTCAGATAGAATGATGTTGTGGCAGCGTACTTTACCTCGGTGGCACGCCTGACATCGTCGAGCCCATCCATGTAGATCTTTGGGCATGGTCCACCAAACGAAGCGGTTATTCATTTGCTTGGCAGTAGACTGATACCAAGGTGATGGAGTGAAAGCGACTGAAATTATTTCGCCAATAGTTGGAGGGGACAGGGTCGAGTTTTACCGGTCGAGATATTGTGGTGAACGAAGTTCAGAAATGGATGAGAACGTAGCTGATAAAGTTTCACATCGTTCTGATGGGTCGTGGACAGAGACTATTAGGCGGCGGCAGACGCGGACAAACGATGAGTATGCACGTGGGTCAAAGCGTTCACAACTGGGTTGCTTTGACCACCGAATTAGCGGATGATTTTTGTGAACTCAGGGAGATAGTCTGAGCAGCGTCTTTTCTCCCTGGGAGCGCCTGCCTGGAAAGTCACTGAAAGCGTGCGTTAAGGGCTTGTGGTCAGTAAAGATGAACTGGCGACCTTCTAACATATGTCGTAAGTGTTTGGCGGCGAGGTAAATAAACAGCATTTCTGTACCAAAGCTACTGCACCTTGTTTGGACAAACTGTGGCTTCCGGAGGAAAAAGGACAACGGCAAGACTTCACTACTGATAACTTGCTGCGAAACAGCACCGACGACAAACTGAGTTGCATCGTTAGTCGGAACCAACGCTGCAGTTTCGTCAACGCGCAGATGCCCGAGGATGTGGCTTTCGTCAGGGCCTGCTTGACGGATGTGAAGTTGGTGATTACTTTTGGATTGAAACCAACCTTTTCTGGGTTGATCTACAGCAGATAAGTCAGTAGCTTTAGCACATCAGAGGAGATGAGGATGAACGGAAAGTAATAATAGGCAATTCCCAGAAATCGACGGCGGCTTCTGATAGATTGTGGCAGTGGGATACCCGAAATCACGTTGATCTCCGGCACTGGTCTGATGTCGTCTCTGTCGATGCGACGACCAAAAAAGTCTATAGGCTAATCACTGAGAGCGCAGATGCATGTGCTGATGGTGACGCCATTGTGGTTCAGCCGTTCAAGGACGGATTTTAAGTAGGACAGTTGTTCCAATGCATTGCGAGTGGCGAATAGAATGTCATCGATGTAAATGAACACAAACTTTAATCCGCGCAGCATCTGGTCCATGAGGTGCTGTAATGTTTGCGCGGCGTTTCTGAGGCAAAAAATGGCATACGGGCAAATTGGAATAAGCCAGATGTGGCTGCGGTGGCTGTTTCGGTCATGTCATCGGAAGTCACAGGAATTTGGTGGTAGGCCATGACCAGATTTGGTGTGGTAGAGGCCTCATTCTCAGGAAGGCGGGTAGAAAAATCACGAATATGGGGAATGGGATAACGATCCAGAATTGTGTCGTTGTCCAGCTATCGATAGCCGCCACATAGTCTCCTGTCTCCCGCATTCTTCTTTGGGACCAGGTGCATAGGCAATGAACAAGGGCTGTTCGAAAGACGGATAGTTTCTGGGCACACCATTCCCGCAAATTCTGACCAAGTAGCTTTCGGCATGGAAGAGCAAAGGTGAGTGGTTTCTTGGCGATGATGTGATGGGCAGCGCCACGCCTCTGTGCCGTGTTATTCGATGTAGGCTGATAGATGTAAGATATCCGCACCAAATGTGGTACGAATGAAGTTGAATAGTTTGGGCGTCGTGTTTAACATGTTATTGATGAACATATTGGGAATGACACAACGTTTCGAGCAAGTTGTAATACTCTGCGTTTCAACCACTCCTGAGGGAGGCCACCCGAGGTGGTTGAAACGTAGAGTATTACAACTTGCTCGAAACGTTNTTATTCCCAGTCTGTTCATCAATAGACTGATAGATCCTCGGAAACTGATACAACAGTGCTCAATACTGGCTGACTTCCGGCAAAGCCATTTGACGTCCAACTGGATTGATAGTAGTGGCTCCACATCGAATGCACGAAGTATTGGTGCTCTCCACAAGTTTCTGGAGTCTACGGCCAACAACCTGTTACGGTCAGGGTTAACCTGACCCAAAAAACACGATTCAGTTGTCGGGAACTAGATGTCTCAAGCCGTTACTGAGATATTTGCCGACATGCGGTCCAAATATTTCTTCTAGCGCTCATGCAGTCACAAGGCCAGTGATTTTCCACAGACACCGACCACCTTCTCTTGTAACTTCGCAAAGCGTCTGATGACTAAATACATTGTTTCCGTTGTCTGCTTAATGTTTGTTTTTATTGGCTCTCGCCGTCCGTAGTTTGGGGACTACTCCGCAATTCGTTCACCGTTGTTCGTATCCATTGTTCGAGTTCGTGTTCAGTAGGATTCGGTTATAACACCACCAAACCGTGATTCTTGGGGAATCAACGCCGATATCTGGATGTTAGACATCGGCAATGATAAGTATCCAAGGGCAACGCAGGGTCGACTGCCATGTTGGCTGTAGATCACGATTTTGGAATTTTTGACAGTTTGTACGGTGTGCTTCGCTTTTTTGAGACCGCGTCTACTTTTACCTGGGAGTATAGCGCTGACCTCTGCACCAGTGTCAAAGAAGGAAGGAAGTTTTATGGAGTTATCGCGAATATAGAACAGGCGAGTGTTGGTCTAGCCAACCACAGCTGTCTCTGTCACTGGCTGGCCAGGTCGTTACCCTGATTTGTGTCATTTTTAGAAAGTACCTTAAGTTTGATGGCAAACCAGTGTGAGAATCGAAAATCATTGGAAAATATTAAGAGTTTTGAGATCACCAGCAACGGAGCCAGGAGAAGCCTACAGATACAGTAGACGAAGTGTAAACTTTCGAGCCTACCGACTAATGTGTGCATCTAAATTCTGTATAGAGGCCAGGTACGAACACGAAGCCAGAATATGATGAGAAAAGTGGGTCCGCCTCAGAACAATCCTTGAGGGATCGTCGGTTCGCAGTTCCACAACAGTGAATGAAGGTACTCAGTGGATACGATCCACCGTGTTTCTCCAAAAGGTGTGGGTCTGGGTACCCAAGTAGTTTTGAACGAAGTATTGTGACGGACACGAAATGTCACTCAATGCAAAAAGAGAGATGCGGATGTAAGACTCTGTATCTAGTTATAGTTTTTGTCATGCGCGCGTTGTGCTAGTGGTGGTAGCTTTACCATATGGCAACCTTACGGGCGCTTTACTTAGGTTCACTTCACAAAACTTTTGGGTTCAAGGTAAACTAATTGTCCTTCTAATCACCATTAAGCCTCACTCTCATGTCGTATACAAACAGGCATCCCTAAGGTTATTGTAACGCGCAACCGAAACCGGCGACAGCGCACGGATTGCATTTGAGTTGTGTAGAGGGGCGTGCTGCTGTTGTCGGTGCCGTTTTAGATTTCGTTTGTGTGAGTCGTGTGCATGGCTTACTGGGCCTTTGGCTTACGCTTGTTCATGTTGTTTCCCTTCCCAGGACTTTTGTTGGACACCTATATCGGAAGAACGCTGTTCCGGTGCCTCCACATTCCCCCAAATTCGGTCCACGGACAGTCTAAGCGGAAGCGGCTGGTCTGCATGCTGCAGTTATCAACCAATCAAAATGTACTATGCAGCCGCCGGCCACCTACCCATTTTCCAAAAGAGTATTCCAGACCTCAGTTATCCAATGGGAAAACTGAAGTTCTTTAAGTGGAAAACAAAAATTATTGACATGAATAAGTGAGATCTAGCGAAGTGGTATGACGAGAACTCAGTGGCACAAACTACAAAACTTACTGGGGCAGCGTCTTGTAACTGGTTAGCTGGTTTTGTAAGCGCGAGTCAAACGGTGGTAGCTCTAACGTACAACGATTTTGTGTGTGGCTCACCAATGTTTAGTGCATACAACACGTTGGTTCAGGGAGAATTGAGCACCCTTCATTCCACTACGAAGCGTCATCTTCATTCGGCTTACAAATGGGCGCTATCAACATTTTCAACTAACCAACACCACTTCTACTGCTGGCGGCCACCCGCCATGATAATCACTTAACCAAAATAACCAGCAAAAAATCTATCGTCGTGAGCCAACTATCCTAAGCCTGCTGATATCCTGATGCTTGGCTGGGGTGATCCGGAGATTGACTAGAGTGCGTTTTCTGCCAACGCCACGTGTTCAGTTACAGATTTAACAACAAGAATAAAAGAGGGGGAATGGCCAATCCTGTTTGTCTTGAAAAGCAAAACCAAAGTGATACTTCAAATAATGTAAAGTTGGGAAGAGTTTGTTCCGACATTTCTCTGGCCCTCTTCCGGATATACCTCTAGTGCTCGTCACACTGAATCGCGTTTCCCCCAGGTACGCAATTTTCAGACGCGAAAAGCAAAAGGCTGTTGAGGAGAGAGACCAAATCTTCATTCGACGAAATGTGCAGGTAGCCTCAGATGGCGCTATGAAAGGCACCGACATGCAAAATAACTAGAGAGGCTAGAGACCGGCCGTCGACGAACGAGTAAACCGGAAGAGTGTGACACGTATGTCCTACGGGTTCGCGCCACGGTCACATGGCATGCAGATAAACAATCGGACAGCATGCATCATGCGAGTCTTCTTAATAGCCTAGGTACAATATGCAACTATGAGTTTTGGAACTATTTTACATGCCATGCCGCAGGCAGGTCATTGAAATCTTCAAACCACTACACAGCTCCCTCCTAGAAGGGAGCTGTGACATCAACCCTTCGATCCTGGTGGGAATAACTGGGTCCAGCGACCCTTAGCCTGATCTGGTTCAAGACGTATCAGCTGATATCCAATAAGCCTGCGATTTGTACGACAATCCGCAGACGCCGCAGTTGGGGAAGCACTAATACCCACAGTTCCTAGCGAGCCCCCACTCGAGTATCCTCCCATGAAGGTGCCGCAACGACCGTAAAAGAATGTTCGCAGCGAGGAAACTACGGAACGTTCAAGCACGACATCCAACTCGAGATCGAGGATGATCGCGTCATGCCAGCGTCGGATGAGACATGCGACAGAAAATAAAACGAGACTGGCTGAGTATCAGTACAGAAATGAATGACGTACTCAACCAAATTATACAGCAAGTAAGAACATTTGAAAGAGAGAAAAACCTGGGCAAACGCAATTGTTTTTGTTTCGAGAACGATATTTTTCTTTTGAGAAAAAAATTGCGATTTTTTGCGTTATGGCCGAGGAAAAACGAGATTTCACAAACACTAATCCTCTATGAGACGTTTCGGCCAGTGCACCCTACTACCTGAACGCGTTACGGCGGGTGCTGGCGTCATCGGCAAAATCGTGATGTCTACTGATGACGATGAGCTTGGGCGAGGCTGTTCCGAGACTGCTGCCGGCGTGAACAGGGGCTGCGGAGGAGCATTGAAGGCTTCCTCTGTCCTTCCAAAGTTGGCGGGTTTCAAACGATCGATGCTAACCGTGTCCCGAATTCCTTGGTGTCCAAACACGTAGAAACGATCCTTCCGTTGAAGTACTCCGAAAGGACCTTCATAAGGTCGCTCGAGCAAGCGTCGTAAACCATCCACGCGAACAAACACATGTGTGCAGTCGTGGAGGTCTTTAGGACCAAACACCTTGCGGCTTTGTTCTCGTGTGTCCGTGACACGGAGGTGGCGCATGTGCGAAGCGAGCTGTTTGACGTAAGATGCATCGTATCGACGGGCGTCGGTGGCGGATGAAAAGTAAGCGCCAGGAAGACGCAGTGGTCGGCCGTACAGGAGGTCGGCGCTGGAAACGTAAAGGTCAGTCCTAAGGGCGGCGCGGATGTCGAGTAAAACCCTTGGCAGGGCTTCTGTCTAACGGATTGCGTTGACCACGGCGATGGCTGCTTTTAGATGTCAGTGGAAGCGTTCGACCATACCGTTTGTAGCCGGGTGGTATGCCGTGGTCCGCGTGCGATGACATCCAAGCGCGCTCAATGTCTCCGCAAAGGAACCGCTCTCAAACTGGGGCCACGGTCGGTCGTAACCGTGGCCAGGCAACCATGAGATGGTACCAAACGCTCGACGAATGCGCGTGCTACAGTATCTGAACGGACGTCGGTTATGGGGACGGCCTCCGGCCACCGCGTGTAACGATCTACCATCGTCAAAAGATATGCCATCCCATTGGAAGGTGGCAAAGGACCTACAATTTGGATGTGGAGATGAGCAAGTCGAGATGTAATCGAAGGGACTCGGCCAATCGAGGCCGACACATGTCGGGGAACCTTAGCTTGTGGACAAGCTAGGCGAGATCGTGCCCATGTACGAAGATTCTTTTGCATACCGGGCAAGACGTACCTATGGGAAATGAGCTTGGCCGTGGCATGGATGCCAGGATGGGTTATGTTGTGTGGCGTGTCGAACACGCGTCGTCGGAAAAGAGTAGGAACTACTGGACGTGGATGTCCAGTAGAGGTATCGCAAAGGATAGTGTCTGTAGACGCTGACACAGGTTGATCAGTCAGCCGTAGAGCTGATTGTTGGCAGGAGGCACGGAAATCATTTCCCGAACGTTGTGCGTTGGCCATAGCGTTCAAGTCGATTGAGTCGTGACTAACTCGTGCCGACATTCGGAATAAAACATCAGCCACAACGTTATCGCTGCCAGAAACGTTGCATCCATCAGACGTAAATTGAGATACGAAGTCCATGTGACGAACTTGGCGGGGCGAATGTCTCTCAGACCTACTGCGAAAGGCGAAAACCAACGGTTTATGGTCGGTGAAAATCACAAGCTGGTTTCCCTCGAGGGCATGTCGGAAAAGACGAACGGCCGAGCAAGTTGCTAACAACTCACGACCGAACGTGCTATACCCAGTTTCAGCCGGAAGTAAATGTCTGGAAAAGTAAGCGAGCGGTTTCCAGAGTCCATCGACGAACTGTTGAAGGACGGCGCCGACTGCGGTATCTGACGCGTCAACAGCTGCACTAATATCCGCGGCTGGGTTGAAGTGGTGCAACATAACGGCGGTGGCTAATGCGTTCTTATTTCTATCGAATGACTCGATGGCTGTTGGTGATAACTCTACAACTTCGTTGATACGGCCGCGGAGTAAATCGGCTAAAGGCTGCATAAGCTGAGCGCAATGTGGAATAAACCACCTGTAGTGGTTGACCACCCCGTTAGATCGACGAATAGCAGCGGGGTTGGTAGGAGGAGAGAAATCGCGGATTACTCTTACCTTCTCGATTAACGGTCGAATACCGTGCTGGTCAAGGTAATGTCCTAGAAACTATCGCGGATTCACCAAAAAATAACATATTTCCGCGTTAATCGTTATGCCAAAAGTTGCTAATCTGTCGAAGAGCCATCTCAGACGAATCTGGTGTTCTTCTCCAGACGCGCTTGCAACTGATAGGTCATCGATGTAGTGTTGGACGAAATCCAGACCCCGTGTGACGTCGTCGATAAAACGTTGAAACGTTTGTGCAGCGTTTCGCAAACCAAACGGCATACGAAGGAACTCGAATAAACCGAATAGTGTGATGACGGCTGTTTTGGCAACATCCTCATCCGCAACCGGGATCTGGTGGTATGCGCGCACCAGATCAATATTCGAGGGAACACGAGTACCATGAAGGCTAGCCGTGATGTCCTGTATGTGTGGAATCGGGCACCTGTCGGGTATTGTGGCGTTGTTGAGCGAACGATAACCTCCACACGGGCACCAATCGCCCGACGCTTTAGGGACCATGTGGAGTGGATAGACCCAAGTGCTACTGGACGGGCGAACGATTCCGAGCTCGAGCATGTGCTCAACCTTAGCGCGAGCTATCTTAAGCTTGTCTGGTGTCAATCTGCGAGCTTTGGCGAACACCGGCGGGCCTGTCGTGCCTAGGTGGTGCCCGTAGAACCCCTGACGCAGGCAGAGTTGAAGACCAACAAAAAACAGTCGGGTACTTATCGAATATGAAACTAAAGGAGTTTAGTTTTGAAGAGCCTTGATATACGGGACTGATTGATACCTTATCGGTCAAAATCCCTGTAACCGTAAGCTTCGTCGTTTGGTCGACCAGACGGTGTCGTCTGGAATCTACCAACAGGTCGAAGTGCTGGAGAAAGTCGATGCCGATAATCGCCATTTAGACGTCTGCGACCGTAAAATTTCAGTGGAAAGGCCTTGGGAGACCTAAATTAAGTGTGCGAGAGCGCCGACCAAACACTTTCATAGTGCTTTCGTTGGCCGCGCGGAGATTCGCAATAAATGACCTGTTTATGTCGTGGGTCTCAGGTGAGATCTCGCTGACTTCGGCACTTGTGTCGGTAAGATAGCGAATCCGCGATTCGTGATCTTTTAGAAGGAACAGGCGACCAGGCGGGCCAGTTACGTCGTTAACCATGTGGATTTGGCTGCCCTGTTTGCTGACTGGACCAAAGGCACAAGGCTGTCTGCATCGTCGGGCTTTCTTGCCAAATTGCTGGTGATACCAGCAGTGATCCGGTTTAGCCTTCGGTGGCGGCTGACGAGAATCAAATGGCCTTGCGTGGCAACTGTGTCGTCAAATGTGGGGTAATCGAACGTGACCCCAAACGCTGCGTCGTTAAGGCCTGAAGTCGTTTATTTAGGGTGGCAACTCGTGCAGTTAAAGTGACAATTGCGCCCCGACTATTCGAAGCGAGCTGGGAAACAGCGGTGCGGTATGCTTTCCCTATTCGGTCGGCGACATCAGCCAAAGTTGATAAGGTTGCTGATGGGGTTGCGCTAAAAATGTTTTGCATATCCTTAGGCAAACGCTGTAGACACACCGCCTTAAGTACAGCCTCTTCTATGTGTGTCGTGCCTGCTAACCGCTGCATATGGCGAAGGAGCTGCGGTGATTTACGGTCGCCGAGCTCCGCCGCACCCAGAAGCTGAGGGATACGTTGGCGATCAGACAAACCAACGCGCTTAATTACGGCCGCTTTGAGTTGCTCGTAGGGTTTCGTGGAGTCCGGTAACTCCAAAACATCGTCCACCTTGTCATTGACGCGAGATGGCAGCGCCGTCACTACGTGATGAAAACGCGTTAGCTCTGAACTAATCTGTCGTAGCGCAAGTGTGGCTTCTAACTGGGTAAACCACGATTTAGGATTATTCTCTCTAAAGGGTGGGAACGGTACAGCTAATGCACTGACCGAAGCCCCTGACAAAACGTGCGCTGAGCCTCCATTATGGCGGGATGGAATATAAATCAGATTTTTTATTATAAAAATGAATATGTAAAGCGTATTAAAGAAATAGCAACTCACAGTTATACAAAAGATGTACCTGTGGATAACAAAAATTAATCGAACGGGCTCACAAATTTAGTCGGGCTCACAACTTCATTCGGGCTCACCAATTTGGTGCTCGTCGCACTAAATCGCGTTTCCCCCAGGTACGCAATTTTCAGACGCGAAAAGCAAAAGGCTGTTGAGGAGAGAGACCAAATCTTCATTCGACGAAATGTGCAGGTAGCCTCAGATGGCGCTATGAAAGGCACCGACATGCAAAATAACTAGAGAGGCTAGAGACCGGCCGTCGACGAACGAGTAAACCGGAAGAGTGTGACACGTATGTCCTACGGGTTCGCGCCACGGTCACATGGCATGCAGATAAACAATCGGACAGCATGCATCATGCGAGTCTTCTTAATAGCCTAGGTACAATATGCAACTATGAGTTTTGGAACTATTTTACACGCCATACCGCAGGCAGGCCAGTGAAATCTCCAGGCCGCTACATATGTAATGATAAGGCTGTTTCACGAGAAAAATAACGCAGACAGACAAATAGAAAGTTGTTGTAAGGCCATCCTACAAACGAGATAGAAACAGTTTCCAACGCTCCCGATTTCGTCATACAACGTCCTAACCATGGGAGCCCTCTAGAAGAAATTGATTTTGGGCGTTCCGCCATCGCGCAACGGTTTGCTACTTGGGGAGACGCTGGAATATTCACAGAGACGAAAGGCATCGAGCGCACAGACTCAGTGGGTGGAGTGTGCATAACATAAAAATGGATCATCCCAGGCCGTTCCTGTTGGAACCCCCAGATATCCAAATGCCAGTTCTGGTACTGACCAAGGCTGACACGACAGCTTATGGGATTCCAGGCATAATCATCTCAGGAGACAGCCATGCATCACAAATCTGATCCATGCCTGACAGTGTCAGTTGCACCAGCATTCAAAAGCCAGCGTCTGGGTAGGAACCAGTGTAGGGAAATAAATCACCGCTCCATGGGAAAAAGACGATGACGCAATAGTCTGGGATGACCGACTACCTGGGAGGAAAATGGCTTTTATTTGTCTGATTCACACCCCTGTATAACAAAAGCATACCCACCCCCCAGGTATTTTCTCCAAAGGGTTAGATAGGATTGAACTGCGGAGCAATCAGTTGGCCACATTGCCGAGGGATGTACGCAACCTGCCTAATATGAAGGACAAGCTGCAAACAGCGATTAACTGTGTAGGTATTTACTTGCCCACAGAAACATAACTCCAAGAGGAAATAGATTTAGTGGATTGGGCGCAAGAGTTCCGGAGGTATTTATTGACGGTGACAGTGTCGCTGGAGGTGGTTGCCCGTTATTAATCAAAAGCTCTGTAAAGCAGTCATCCGTGAACTGCGGTTGCAGTTGTGTGCATATTTAAACAATCGCAGACCTGTTCCACGTCACCCCTCGTTGATGGTCTTTAGGTGTATCGAAGCCCAGGTGCGGCGCCAGAGCACCACAAGGTAGCTCTGATTCAGCTCAAACACAATTAGTTTACCAGAAAGCCTGGACACGCCACGGGCAGTCTGCCATCTCGCAGTATAAACCGGGCCGCCCTATCTGCATCCTGCATACAGCAGGGTGGATAGGCGAAAACATGCTACTGCTGAACACTCCACCACTATCCTATCAAATTTAGCTCTCAGGCCTGTTGGAACTGATCCAACAAAATAAAACCCTGTCAGTTATCACTATCCACAATCGATCGACAGTGAAAAGTCAAGTCTCAGCGCGTTGACTTCGTGTATTAATACCGACCCTGGAAAATAGAGAGTACAGAGAGACACGCCAAGCTGTTGAGGCACGGAGCGAGTTGTGATTTCAGCTCCGGGCCGGATGTTACAAAATGGGTAGTGTGACTAAAACAAAAGTAGGTACAAAACCAAAATCATAGAAAATGTACACATGAATGCGACTATCAAAATATCATTTAT
>QNGE01008646.1:0-15882 GCA_008508345.1 Paragonimus westermani | reverse complement strand
GGCTGCACAATTCCCACGGGGAAATAAAAGTGTGTGAGAATCAAGTGATCACCTCGAGACTCACGTGAGCAGCGGTCAAGAATTTCAAGGTGGGACTCGTAAGGGAAATGTCGCAAGCCACTGACAACTTTGATAGCTATTCACTGGACGCGTTCACTGGCTAGTACGTCCTTACCCATGCCGGTGTGTACGACTCGATTAGCACGCCAAAACAACAGTCTTATGTAGACCCCGTGAAGCGGTTTGAAGCGCATATCTGTCTATGCGAAGAAAGTTCCCTGCTGTGCTCCCAAGGGTCTCGAATCTCATTTTAGTAACCATCTGGAAGTTGTAAGTGTGGGGTGAATAAGATGAAAGCAAAGTCCCAAGGTCTTCTCTGGGGTCAGCTTTCACAATATCTGTTGCCTTCTGCGCATTATGTTTCGCGGACAGATTTCCGGAGGTGCCTTCTAGAGATGTATTTGTACGCGCTCTGTCATTTGGAGGGACCTCGGCCACTATAGAGGACAGTATTGTTATACCTAAGGTCAGGAGGGCTATCACACATGTTGAAAAGACTATGGATAAAGTGCGGATCGCCGAGAAACTTTGGTGAAGATCAACAGTGAGGAAGCAAAGCCCCATCCGGATTTAAACCCGAAATTCCTATCGCCGGGAAAGAATGTAATCCAGTAGATACTGCTAATGAGCTGAAAGTCAAACTTTAAATGGCAAGGTGAGATCAGCATTTAGAATTTTAGGCTAGGCACATTTTTGTTTCAAGAATTCTTGGACTGTTCTAGTACAGGAGAAAGCCCGGTAACAGCGAAGCAAGTTACACTGACTGACACCGGATTAGAATTCTACCGGTATGTCATTAATATCCGTATTTGCAACTTGCTCAATGTGTGCCTCATTGAGCCAACGACTCAAGTCAAAACCACGCCAACAGAATTGTTTATGTATGCAGACCGGTATCAGGTGATTTCACACTGTTCGAGAGTGACTTTACTGTCGGCCGACTAAGCAGCCGCCCATTGCGATTCTGTACTAATGTTCCAGCTACTTGGAAAGTTGAAAAAATTAATCCTGTGCGAGACACCTGACGACCGCACTAGTCCCGACCTAACCGAGTCAAACACCCGAATAGTCTTGGGGCGACGTGGACGGGCTGGCCTCCTTGCTAGCCTGTACTGATCTGGAAAGATGCCCGAAATTTCAGTGACTTCCGTTTCTCATCCATATTAGTGACTGGCAGCCCTTGTTTGTGTTCGCTGACAAGCAAGTAAACATCTAACTATGTCACTTACAGTATCATCATATGGAATCAACCATGATGTAGCAGCCTAAGCGTGTCATCAAACTCGGCCAAAAGCGAGTCTGTCCTGCCATCCAACGTTATTGAAAAACCGTTATTCACTTCAAATTTTTTAGTCCACTACAGATTTCAGCATACTGTGTGTAAAGAAGTTGACGTCAAGCTGCTGAGCTGACAATTGATCACACAAATCAGTATTCAACAACCGTCTTCTTTACTGTCTCAAACATTTTTAGGAGACCATCAGGATGGCCATCAGGATATTGTTGTGGAGGTGGTTATACTCTGACGCTATGTACCTATGGCCAATCGGCGGATTTCCGGAATCAGCTTCAACACCATCTTATTGTGGTAATTGTGAAATTATTGTCTTATTGTGAGTGACCTCTACTAAGGCCGCTTACAGTCCGGTCGGGCTGATTGCGGTTGCTTTGCCTTTAACAGATGAGTGGTACTGGCTTCCAAGTCAAGGCGGCCAAAGTTAATCGACGGGCTAGGCTTTATTTAAAGGTTGATGCCGACGGGCGGCCGTTGAACACCGAGGATGATAAAGACCCAAGTCGAACGACGAACGGCTGCCAGGGCCCGTTGCCTTCAAAACGAGGTATTAGAATTGTTTGTTGTCTGCAGGGTAAACTGCACGCGGTTGAGATCGCCATATGTTGTGCCTATCTATTCAACGATAACTTTTGCACCAATGTCAGTGAAGAGGCAGAGTTTGGTAAACTCATGATGAGCACCAAATAGGTGGTCGTTAGTTTGATAAGCAGTGGCGACCACTATTATTGACTGGCCGAGTCTTCTGTATGCCTGAGCTGTCTGGATATGAATGGCAATAGCACCAGGCAATTGAAAGTGTGGCACTAGGTAGGGAGGTCAGGAGCAACAGCAGAGATTAGAGCATGATGCTCTGTGGCTTTTAGTGTGGTTCCCAGTTGAATCATCCACACTGGGCGTTAGATTTGAAACTTTTCGCTGGGGGCCTCCTGGAGTGTCTCAGAATGTGCCAGTACAAGGAGAATGGCGCAAAATTGATTGAGAGAACGCCTGAAAACTCTGATGAATTCTATTCTCCGTCCTCCTTAGTTTTTCTGTTACAGCACTGGGATCCTGCGCACATGGAATGACCGTGGTA
This sequence comes from Paragonimus westermani, assembly GCA_008508345.1. NCBI lineage: Eukaryota > Metazoa > Platyhelminthes > Trematoda > Plagiorchiida > Troglotrematidae > Paragonimus > Paragonimus westermani. The sequence goes on along the minus strand of QNGE01008646.1, from coordinate 13,450 downwards.
GTAAGTAGTTAACTGCCGACCGAAGATAATTTTACGGATGTCGGTGTAGACAGCAGGGGATCTCAGGTGACTTAATAGCTTTAATAGGGTGTTGTCGCTGAACTAGAGTCCAGAAAACAATCACTGCAGCCTGCCCTTGTTTGCTGCCACCATACGCTTTAGCACAGCCGCCGCTAGCTTATCATATAAAGATTTACTTAATAATGGGTCATGAATATCAATTGCCTCGAAAGCTATGTTCGTGGATAGTTACGTTGCTGCATAATAAAACAAGGCAGGCTAAAATAGTGCGACAAAGTTGAGAGAATCGCTTTAGCTAGGTTGGGCTAGAGGCGAGCATTAGAATTGCAAGATATAGACAACTAAGATTAATCATGTTTTCCGAAATAAATTAAGGCCAAAATCAAAAGTGATCGCGAGCTACTGCAGGCTCTGTGCTCATGGAAGAAAGCAAAAAAGTTATATAATTGCAAAACAATATAAAAAACCATCAGGCCCACCAATTAGACAATTCCCATGAAACGCTGTACGTTGTTCGTTTAATGTCATAAGACGTGGCGCAAACAATATTGCGAGAAAAGAACGAAAAGGATCACAATATTCCCAAGAGGCGAGTGAGTTCGGACTTCCACAACACGAAGTGCTGGTAGTTTCGCTCTGCTTGAGGCGTTTTGTAGCTCCGAGAATAGTCCGTCTCCACGATGTGGCTCATCACGAGAACAAATAATCCCTGAAAAAGCCCTACGTTCACTTTCAGCCCCACATGGATAAGTGCGCAAAGACACATGGGCTAAGAAAGGACAAACGATTCATGAACCTCGCCGATAAGCGACTTATTCAGTTCACCCCTTTCGGACATAAACTGAGCATGAATGTGTGAGAAAGGTAGTAGATGCAAGCACACAAGACACAATACTGGCGATACAGAAGTGTTCTTGGACGTTTTATGCATCACGCCGGATTCCGTGAGGTCAAAAAACAGGTTATCTACAAGTCGGAAATTTGCTGAGTTCACAGCAAAGCAAACACGCTGCTGAGTAGCCAGCCGTGGGCTGAGAATGAGACGGCACGAAAGGTTTACCTGCCACAGGTGGTGCACAAAAAGAGAATTCCAAATCTTGTGAACATTTCGCTACGTACCGCAAGAAACGAAGAACTTCTGTGTAGAGTTGAACATCCCTTAACACAACTCATTAGAATTATTCTTATGTGTAGCTCCCTTCATAACTGAGCTGTAGCAGTAGTGTTCAGTGTTTGCGCGCGCATAATATGGTTTGTTTCATTGTCCCTACGATTACTCATTGACCGCGTATGCTGTCTGGAAAGGTAGAATACGACTGAGTTTGTCACGTCTTTCTCTTCACAACCCCTGAGGGACTTCGTTTTGATCTTGATTTTGGGTTAGTTTGTTAAAAGCGCTGCTTACTGCATCGGACGGTGAACCGTTAGAATACAACTACACCTGAAAATTGTGGACAGCGATGTACGAGTTAAACAATGAAAACGATATACTGGACGGTTGTCAGTGTGCGCTCATTTTGAACCAGTGGTTCCTCAAGTTTTTTCGTATGTCCCGCGTGTCTCTGCCTCTATGTTCTACAGACCTGGGGCTATAGTCAAAATGTTGAACTTCGGACACAACCGGTTGGGTGTCGGGGTTTGTTAGCCTAGATACCGGGTACACATTCGTAGCTTCTTTCTCTCTGAAGTCCGTTATTGTGGACGTGTATCCTGACTTCTTTCTTCATAAGCCGGCCCGAATTTTGAGCCGCGTTCAATCTGGAGTTTGTGGTTGCCAGCGTTCCCATCCCTCCGGGTGGAGCGATACTAAGTGAGGCAAAATGGGAACAGCTAGGCGTGGCGACTAACAAACAGGGATGTACATCGCTCTGCTTAACACTCAAGAGTTTTGGGTGATTACGCACGGTGTTGTAGACAAACAGCTGAATTATTTCCACACTCACCGCTCTGCTGTCTTTCACATAATAGTTATGAAGTGCACCCTCGGGCAAAAGGACTTTGCGATCAACGTTCTCAGTGCAATCAATCAGCTTTTTTTATATTTCGGGATGCTTCTGTAACTTTGAACATAACTATTGTGCAGATACTGGTTTTTTACTTATTACCATCCAGTGAGTCACGCTAGCTGCTCCACGGAAGGAATCAAAATTTTGGGTCCAAAAGCTCCATGCGGTGTCTCAAAGCCAGCCTTTTTCAACAGTGCTAACCAACAAGGAGTATTCTGAGTTGTTATGTTCCTGACAGGCCTGTATATGTATCTGCACTTTTCTGTTTCTCGCCCAAGTTATTTTGCTGAATGTCAACACAACAGGTGGACACCGGTGCTCTCACTACTCGCACTCTGTGGTCGGTTGTTCGGCAAGCTGCTTTCACGGTCGCTTTCTGTACAGACTCAATGGCTTGAGCCAGAGTTGGTCATCGAAAGGCTCTTTTGCAAACCTATTGTCTGTGGTTCCCTCAACCCACTTTTAGATTATGCTGTTGGTTACCAGTTCTACTTGTGGTGACTATGCACTCGAATCTCACCGCCAACCTAGGGTAAAGGATTGCACTGTGCATTGAGGTGGAGTAAGGTTACCTTGACTTATTCCCAGTAAATAATTGGTTGGGTTACCGCCGGCCGTATCGCTGTGGCCACAGTCCATCCACACAGACCAAGAACACCCTCTCCAGTTTTTGTATCTAGCCCAGCAGACGGTACTCCAGATGCTGTCAAGGATGACTTCTGTGGCACACCATTTGATATCCTGAAACAGCCTAAATTTTCGGAAGTCGTGGTGTTTAATCTCGGTTGACATCCGGGTGCGGCCTACTGGAAGTGCCCTACCAGTGAAATTCGAAAACGACCTCTTCGCTGAGGCGCCGGTTCATGCCCGTGACCATCGACCTGGTCATAACAAACGGATGACCGCTCACATTAAGAGAATGACAACGTGAATAACCGTCATTTTGATCACCTGCGCCCTTGGAACCCTAAGACACCAACACAGAAAACCCGCACTTTTTCCCTTCTGGTATCTTGTCAGGCTTCGTCGCCAATCTAGATGCGGATTCCCACCGTTTTGTTGAAGCAACCACCAGCGTCCCACTCGAATATTTGAGTGACCGCACAGGATACCCGCTTTAACTAATGCAGCTGAACCCTCAAACCGAGTAATACAGAAATGAGACATCTCTGTACACAGGTGTTCAAGAACGTCTATTTTTCAAAAAATTGAATAATTTCCAAGAATTCTTTGGAGAAAATTTTGTGATTGAAATTATTTTTCTACACTGTAGGCTGCTGTGACTCACTTTTGGCACACTCTTATTTCACTGCCATATCAATTAAGGTGAGATTCTCGGGGGTCAACTGGGATAATTTCAGGTGCGCAGACGCCTATCTGATGTAGTATCATCTGTTTGGAGGTGAGCATATTCTTGGTCAAAGCTCGTTTTGTACTTTCTGGGTTGTTTTGTTGCCATTTTCTCTGTACTTCGCTTTTACGACTCGTATGTTTCGTGTCCGTAGGCTACCCTCTTTCAGTTTTTGTCTATCAAGCGGGTCAACGGTCTATCGAAGACTCCACCTGCGAAGTCACCAATATTAGCACAGAAGATGGAAACGCGTTACTCAGACACCGTTATCTGCAGCTCATCTACGCACGAAAATTGACGATCTTACCGGTAGTCATTGATCAAACTCAGTCCATTAATGATAACCGCCCATTTGGTTTATCCATCTTGGTTACAACCATGTCCACTCTGCCTTGTGGCCTGCTCAGGTATCATCTGTTTTTGACAGTGACTAAATAAACCTAATAAATGTGGATACACGGACTACCCGTCAAACAACACCAACATTTTGAGCTACCTAGTTCATGATCCCAGTGAAATCCAAACAGACAGAAATGTCAACAGCCACATAACCCCTTCCAAAAACTGCGGGCGTTGCATACCGACTCAAAATTACCAATCCAGGAATGAAACGATTTGGCTTCTTCCGACAAACAAGTTAAGGGTTGAACACTCGGATGGAGAAATAAGATAGATCAAAATATATGGGGAGGCNGGGAGGCCTTACGTTCATTTACGACTTTTTTCGAACACAGAAGGCTGAATGATTGCTAGCGCTTCAGCAAACCTCTAGAGGCTTAGAGTATAATGAAGCAGCCAGATGCTGATCACAAAAGCTGGATTGATAACGGAGTCACTGGTCAACTCTCGTTTGACAAATAGCGAAACGGGTATTTACGAGTTTCACCGCCGTTGCCTTTATCTAGCTGGTAATCCTCGAATTTAATTAGTCGTCGACTTCCGCTTAGTCTACCCGCAGCGTCAATCAGTACGCTGAACCCCGAGTCGTTTCATGCGTGATATAAGCGTTTTTCGAATTCTCATCCGGCTAAGCAACCGATTCCGATCCAAAATAGACGGTCACAAGGGTGAGTCTGTCTTTACTAAGGTGTTAGTATGCGGAAGACTAACAAACACTAGAAGCGGGAAAAGAAAAGCAAGCCTTGATAGTTGATCTATCAAATTTGCAGTTTCATATCAGCCATACACTCAATTACTGTCAGATACAACGAGTCATGTAATAGCACAACACTGGAACTTGAATGAAACTAAGATGACAAATGGACGGAGGATCAGAGTTGGGCTGGAAGGACGGACTTGATGTGTGGGGACAAGGTTCCACAAGTGAGCTGACCTTAAGTTAGGCGGTATAGTTTGAGCTAGTCGGGAGAACACTTCTTCTGGCTTAGTTTTGATGATAGGAGAATGGTTAACGAGGAAGGACGAGTGAGGAAATGGCGCGTCGTCAACAACTCCCTCTCTTGTGCACCACCAACATCACACAGTTAACGAGGGCGACCACTTCAACACTCTTAACACGGACTTTGTATGCATTTAGGCAAGTACTCCTCTTCTACGTGCGTCTCTCTGCACGGCCTATGTGACATTCCCCGCGGTTGCATATAAGTTGGTCAGCTTAGCGGGAGGTGACACCGACAGGCTTATCTCCATTCGTTGGAATCCCTGGCGGCTTCCGAGTCCTAGCGAATAGTCAAAGTTCCGCTATAACGGGAGCTCATTTAACCGAGGCAACTAAAGTTGAAGGACGTGAATACACGAACTACCCACCAAACAGCATTAACAGTGAGGCTGAGCTGTTCACAATCCGAGGTTAGTCGAGCCCGACAAAACTGTCAATAATTAAAAAATCCAGGTTGGTTGATGCGCGACTAGGATGCTCTTGGAAGGTGGCTGTACGTCGGCTCGCCTTTCCCATAGCGATCACCTCTTCAAAAACATCTCATCCATTCCGCCTTTCTGTAGACTTTTTGGAATGACCATTTGACTGCAGAAAAGAAATTGATAAGTTCGGATCTTCTGTAAGACTTTCAGTATTCCACATCCCTCTCCTTCCTGTGAACATCGTATTCGCTGGTGTTTGAGTATCTTGGAACAGCATAAGTCCGTCAAAGTCCCAGGGTTGGTTGCGTCACGCGAATTTCCAACAGACAGCAGTTTTGGCTGAACCAGTCCTTCGGTGTCTTCTAAGTTGACCTAGATTACAGGAGGTCACTGGCCTCAAATTCAGGTTGTTTGCCACCTGTTCAGACCGGCCAAATATTTTTCTGTTCGTCAATACGGTAAAGATAGGCTTCCGCCTGTCCATCTGAGCTCATGAACAACCGCCTGATAATCTCGCGACTGTGAATGCCACAAAGCACCTTACGAAGTCAAAGGCATATTAGCGAACAATTCGTTTTCAGACAGCGACACTCAACTGACCGAACAAGTTCACAGATTGAAAGAGGTGATTTTGTCAGGAAACGAAACGGGGATTTTCTTCCTGCCTCACTGTTTTACTGGCCATCAAAAGAATCACTCAACACCGTATAGGAAGTCGCTGGCACGTGGATGCACAGTTTACCGAAGTATTCGGATAAAAGGACCAGGCGCTCTGAAGGGCAGTTTAGTGGGCTCCAACCAACTCCCTCAGCAGTATACGACGAACAGAGTACTGTCAGTCTTGACATTTCCGACGTTTGACTGACAGAATCTCAGGTAAAATATGAATCTGGATCATCAGAATGTGGCAAAACCTCCGTCTTTTCACAGTACGCCTCCCATTCATTCGGAAGATGTCGCAGATGAATCCTTGTTTTGACTGAGCACACGTTGATTTCCACAAGAGCCGTAGAAGGTGCCTCACGAATTGGGCTTACTAGTAGTGGTATGGAGTAGATACCCTGTGTTATACACCTTATGTATGCTCAGCGTAAGCGTACTGACTTTAGAGGTGTGGCCCTAGAGCTCATGTGTAGCTCTTGCAAGCTGATTGTTCTTGATACTCGACCAGTTTGCGTTTGTGTGTGTGTCCCACACGCTTCCTTGCACACAGGCTTTTGAGCCAACCGCGCACTTGAATACCTTAATAGTTCTGTGTCGAGCTGGGCATCTTAGCAGTATCCAAAGTTCACGTGAAGCATAGTTTGACAACATAAGCCTGTTACTAAACTGCATTGGCTGCCGTGCATGATAGACCGAGTGTCTCTCCGCTGTTTGCAGCAGAGTGAATGGGCGGAACTACGGTCCTGTCATCACTCCATTCCCGTTTTTAATGACCCGGCCAGGACATATCACTCGCTGGCTTCTCAGGAACCTGAGGGTCAACTTAGGGAACGTCCGAGATGCAAGAGGCTTCCCGGTGTTATACGGAATGTGCGCACGCTTTACTGATACAGCATCATAGGACGGCCAAAACGCCGAACCACATTGAGGTCTGCGAAACCTTGCCGCTACGACATCGATTTGACGGCCCCGTATTAGACAAGGTGAGCTCCGAGTGCCATGTGTTGGGTACACCTTCTTCTGTGAAGGTTACCTGTCAGCCGGTGCTCGGGAGCATGGTGTCTGTCTTGCAGTCGTTGACCGCATCAATGCCTTGAAGACAAGATTCGCACGACACCAACCCTCGAATCCTTTCGATGCGCCTGTGACGCAACTGAGGTGTCCAACATTTACTAGCGTTTATGATTCAACCCTACTGATTAGATAAAGGTCCGGTTATTTGATCAACATCTCCGCAACAATCCCGTCGGCACCGTTGACTGACCGACTGTTTTTAACTTATGCCCTGAACGTACGATTTCGGTGAGATTCCGTATCATAGCCGGGAGTCCTAGGACAGTAGGACATTAGTTCACTCAACGAAGAGGGCAATCATCAATCCTACCTGTGTGCTACCTATGATCAGGCCATCAAAAACACCCGGGTCAAGCTGGATGCCATCGAACTCACGACGTAGACTTACCCTCGAAGCACCAATCATTTGCAAGATTGCGTGAATGCGCCGTAATGCCACAGTCATGAATTACGTATCAGAAGAGCAAAGCGTAGCGTCAACAGGGTCAAAAAACGGACTGATAAGGATCAAGTCGTTTACCCACGCATGCTAAACAGTTAACGGTGAACCCTCGAGATAACGGTGAAATTCGGAGAATGAAGGGAAGTGCTTCACAACATGACGCTGCCGCTAGTCTACAACAGAACCTGTATCCGGCAACATTGAAAGTATGCTGTGGCAAATTCAATAGAGACAGGTATACCAACCGTGCGGTTCCAGTTGCGCGCCTTACTCGCGAACTAATTCTGGCGGACATGAGAACACCCAGGGACAACGTCCTTCCAGTGTAAAAAGTTATAAAACGAAACAGCATATACAATCATGACCCAATGGCCCATTAGGACGTGCACACGACTTACATAATCAAAAAGCAAAATGTCGCCAACAACGCGACATCATGTTGTGTCACATAGAATCTACCGAACAAAATGCTGCATCTGTTTTCACGGCCAAAACAAATGGGTACAGTGAGGTTCAGTGAAGTACTCACGTATCAGCAGAATGGAGTATAATGACGTGAAAACTCAATACATACAGGATTCGTAGCATTTTAATTAACTGACTTCGACATTCCTAGAGGGTGCAACACCTTTGTTATCCTCGCAGCAACCTCGTCAAACACATCAAGAGATTGCAGAATAACACCATGCAGGAAGGTGATATTATCAATTGGCCTACCGTGGCATTACAAACATGAGCAATGCAGTCAAAATTTCGGATCTACACTTCTCACTTTGCAAGCGCAAAGTGAATAACGTGTTGAATAACCATGGAAGCGAACCCGTTCCCTACGGTCTGCACATTCTCAACAGAGAACTGGAACGAACTGGTATCTTTCGTATACCCGGGATCTGTTAACTCACGGTCAGGTAGACGTTCCACTCCGAGATCCTCCAGATTTCAGAGCAAACTGCACAACACATTCCTTGGTTGTTGTCTCAGGCTCGTTTTGAGTTGTCCATGTTCGAAAACTGCACCCGGCAATTAGGTAATTCAGCGAGTAAGCATGAATGAAATTGTGGCCATGTTGTTCTCGAATCATCTTCACTGGCCAGGTCACGTCCGTCGGGTGGGTGATGACTGTATTCCAGAGCGGTTGCGGTAAGTTTTGGTAAAGTCAGGCGACCGAAGTCTTGACTGCCAAAAGCTAACATACCAGGATATTTCCCACGTGGGTCCCAATCGTTGTATCACTGGTTTTAAATCTTTCAAAGGCTTGGCGTTGAAATGGACGGTCTGGAAGGATATGACCTCGACAGTCCCCTAAAAGTTCAACAGCCACTTTCCACAGGGAATCGTTGGTGCCGTAGTTCGTGGTTAAATGGCCATACGTCGTTACTATGTGTGTGATCACAAATGGGCTGTCCACTTTCACGTAAGAGGTCACCAACACACCTGTGGCAAAATGTAGGCCCACAGACAACGAGTACTTCAGGGTAGGTAGTTATGAAAGTTATACCAACTTCTACTCGCTCACATCAGCCAACGAACACCGTCATTTGGGACGTACCCGCTAATCTGTCCGGAAACCTGTGTCGGTGGATTCATGCCTTTCCTTTCCTCCAGCTTTGCTGATGTATGCACGGTGAATATTTCGTCTGTTTACTTCGAGTCCATCCTTAAATTCTATTCTTCTCTTCCAGTCATCTCTAGAGTGCACTGGAGTATGCTCGTGTACGAAGCCACTTCTTGTTTTGCAATTCGGGATCTCTTCTTCCAATTTAGATCTCGCCATTGGAATCCTTGTCTGTGCTCACTTCTCGATAGGTAAAAATCTCGTTTTCGTGCTGGCCTCTTGTTCGGTTAACCACTACTGGCCAGCTGTCGCGTTGTTGAGGACATTTTGCTTTTTCAGTATGTAAGTCGTGTGCACGTCCTGATGAGCCATTGGGTCATGATTGTATATGCTGTTTCGTTTTATAACTTTTACACTGGAAGGACGCTGTCCCTGGGTGTTCTCATGTCCGCCAGAATTAGTTCGCGAGTAAGGCGGGCAACTGGAACCGCACGGCTGGTATGCCTTTTTTTCTTATTACGCGCACACGTTAGTTATTCTTACAACGGCGGTGATTGTCCCCTCGCCTACACTATCTGTGATCGAATTTTCTTCACGTCCCGTTATCTATCGGAACCAAACTCGTTACGAATACCACATTTCTACTTCCTTCCAATAACTTTGGATGTATCGTGCACGCCGTTCATTTATGCTGAGTACGGTGCGTGGCTCCACCCATTGTTTCATTTTGAGTTTTCAGTTATTTCTCCACCGATGAGTGATAAACCTCATGTGACGGTCATACTCAGCTCAACTTGTTTTGTAAACCTTGGTGTATTCCTCTCGTCTAAGTCCGATGTTGAAGTTGAAATTGGTTACGCTGAGATATCTGTTAATATCTGGATTCTCACTTTTTGCGTTCCTGACACCCACTTACATTTTGGGCAGATCGATTCCATATCCGTGCCTCACAGCGCCAATTTCCAGCCTGTGATTTACTCCCATGTAGCTCTGTCCACACCAACAGAGACTGCAGATGAATTTTGCTACCTCATCCACAAAACCACTTCAGAGCACCGAAGACTCCTCGAAAAGTGATTTATTAAATGGTGTTAGAATATCAGAGTTGTTGAAGTCACAGTAAAGAAGTCAAAGTTTCCCAACATGAAGTCAGGGGTTCATAAGATGTTCCAACTCTTTCAAAATGCAAATCAGTTGCTTGGAGCCGGCAAAATGGAGAAATATATTTCTCGACAGTTCCAGATGCAGCATCCGCCATCGCCTGCCCACGTTGGCCAAATCCACTAACTGCGTTTCTCAAAGCCCTCAGTGATTGACATTCGTGCGGCAATTTCCATGTATCCAACAATGTTATAGTTCTCGCTCGTTTTTTACTTTCCGAATCCACGATATTTTTCCAGTTCCGAGTAGCAAGGCTGTTTTACAGAAAATGAAGTTGCGTGAGCATATTATCTCATTTCCCAGCCCCCGATGACGTTCCAAAAGCTATATTTATTCTTCCTCCAACCCTACCGAGTTTTCCCACGTGCTACTTGGCCTACAACTGCTGTCCAAACTAAACTCTCTCAAAAACCAGAGAAAACACANTAACACTGACACACTAGGCTGCTCATGTCATTTTTATTGTACAACGTCCGTGTACTTTAAAATTACTCACCGAAATTCTAGGTGGATCAACGTAAAGTGTGGTTTGCAGCCTCAGGTGCCGTATGCTTTCGACGATGACTGCTGAATATTTGGTATCACCATTTTTTGTTGTACTCCAGCACCCAATCCAGCCTCCCATTATTCTCTCAGGCAGATATTCCGGCAAAAATAGTTGAAGGGATTCGCCAACCCCTTTCTTTTCCTCGAAAAATATCCTCTGCCAAGTACTGATATAGCACACTTGACAGAGAACCACTTGTGAGCAATCTGTCAGTTTGGTAATTCCGACCATTATCTGAAGGTCATTTTTCACTGCCGTGTCTGGTCATAAGCACAATATCGAAAGAAGTCCGTCATCCTGATACCATCATACAACATATAACAGATATTTGTCGCAATCGATGAACTGCTACTGTCGCTGCGGACGCTGTCCACAGACGAAAATTTACGGGGTTTCAAATTTATTCAATGTAAACATGGTGTGGCCACCCTAAAAACAGCTCAGTGCTTCTCACCTCCCCGCTGGTCCAAGGTGCACTTTTCCCATTCTCCGTCTACCGTCATGTGCAAGACGTCTGGACTTGATTCACCATTACATTTCCCACCGACTTGTTGTAAATGTTTATATGAGTACGAAATGTATGCCAAACAAACTCATACTTCGACACTGTCTCGCCTAGTTTCGAGCATTAGGTACTTATTTGGGATAAATTCTGCCTGCATTGCCGACTCATCAAGTTCCACCAACATGAATCCTACTCAACCGACATATTCCTCACAGTATACCACTCTCTCTTGCACAAGTATTTGGATATTATTGGTTCCCTGTCACCCTACGATGGGGTGACCTTCCAAGTAACATGCGTAGATAGCTTCGCCCGTTTGCCGACGACTAAGCCCACGTCAGGAAATGCTGGTGAGACTGTTACTGTAACGGAATGGGTGATTTCGTTGTACTCACTGCGAGTACTGCAGATTGGGCGGCGAAACACCATTGACACCGTCTGGTTCAGCAACTGCATGATGCTGCTCGTACAGTGACATTACACTCGTTACAGGAGATAACCGAGCAATTGTGTAGTTCGCTGTTGTAACATTTCGAAGTCGAGGCGATATGAAGACGGCCACATGGACGCGGAATATTAGTCTTCACAATTTCCCAAAATATTAAAACGCTCTCTTTAGGAAGAAATATACAAAGTTCATCGGGTTAAATAGTTGTGCTATGGTAGGAGAAATCACATGCATGGAAAACTCCACTTACCACACCTTTGTTAAGACAAAGGTTATGACGTTTTGCGGCACAGATTTCACGTTGCTATGTGCTGTGAAAATGCTTTCAATACGATTTTTCTAGTGGGATACATAAGTTTGCCTTCGAAAAACGCTCACTTTTGTGTGGTTTGGGAGATTTGCCTGACCAGAGTTACCTCTGCTATCGATCTCTAACCCACGTGTCAGTCACTAAATCACTTTATCTAAGCTACGTTGCGTTTGCATTACATTTCACCCCAACTGTCACGGCGTTCAACTTGTAGAGCATGTCCGTGGGTTGACTAATCATCTGAATTGTGCTCGATTTTCTTTCCTGTCGATATTTCAGGCAGGGTAGTCAACGAAACGCTCTGCCTAAAAGTGGTTAGGCATGATGTTATGAGATAATTATTTTTAATTATGGTTTACAAGAAACGCTGTGAAAGTAGATAGTATGTCCCACTCCGACACTAACAAAGTTCTGAAGACAGTGATAGTTTTACTGCACCTTGTAAGGTTCGAACATAAGTTTGCACTCTCACCACTTAAAGCTTATCATTACTGTTGATAGCTTAAACCCACCGGATATAATATACGCCGGTTCCTGCTTCGAACCCTGAATGAAAAAGACGAGAACGTAAGCAAGGTCCACGAGCAGTACACGTTCACTGACGGAACGCAACGACATCGCAGTGTGCTGCGGAAACCAGAGGGCAATTATCAGAACTCAACTCTTGCAACTCAGAAACCCACACAGTTGACAGAAGTAACGGTTCCCAAACGAGCCTCATTTGTTGCTCAGCCCAAAGACCAAGTTGCAGCACACTGCGGCTGTTTTTAGTGATACTGAGAACAGACCACTGGACGGATCAACCACAGATATGTGCCAAACTTTTACTTTGAAGGGAGCAGCGGACATCTCAATTTCCGAAATTTGAAATATTTAACTTTCTCGGCAATTAAGGCGGATTCTTTGGAGAATGCTTCTATCCAGAACATCCTATTTTTGACATGACCCACCTTGTTTTTCCTGGTAGGCGGGGTTCGCCGGATAATCAAAGTTTCTGTGTTCGTAGCAAGCTAATTCTTCCTGGATTATGTAGGCTGTTCACATTTTTATTGTTACACTGACGAGCTGAAAGTAGAGGGTGGATAGTGCAACCGACAGATGTCTTACCAACAGATATCTTCGAATAAGTGGTAAGAAGTTCGGGGTGTCTCGTCCGTTCCCTGAAAGAACGATCGCGGACGTTTCCCACATTTCCCTCTCAATGCTGCTCAGCAGCCTGGCCTCCGGGGAGTGACACCCGCGATTGTACATTTTTGTGAAAAGCGACCCATTGATGTTAAGTACAGAGTGAGTTTCACTCATTTTGTGAAGTCCGCCATTTCTGTTGTAATGCGAGCATTTTTACTAAAAACCTGCTTCATAATCTGTTTCGACTTGCCGTGCTTAAAACGGGGAGCAAGCTGCGACGAGATTTACCACTGTCTTAAAACTCGTTTTCAAATTAGTTGCAGTGGACGTTGTGTTCTTCCAAAACAAGTGTGGCAAAACTGTGAATGACCTTAAGAGTAGGACGCGCTTCAACCTGGATAACGGTTTCTTTGACAAT
>QNGE01008645.1:0-12054 GCA_008508345.1 Paragonimus westermani | reverse complement strand
GCGATTCCCACTCCAGCTCGACCGTGAGATTCAGCTTCGGCGTCACCAGAAACCCTGAGACAGAAGCGCTTGGATCGACAGCTATCTAGAGGTGAGCTCAAATGGATAACCGTGCTAGAGTCGTAGACTCGCGTCTCCGACACACAGCACACATCAAGCTTCAGACTTGAGAGAGTGCTTGCCAGAGCAGCTTGCTGACCGACGTGTCGGAGAGTGCGGACATTCAAGGCACCAATGTTTACCAGTTGTCTTGGCTTCAGAAAACAATTGTCGCCTGAAGGCAAATGGAAGACAGAAGAAATAGAGGGTAAAACAGTAGGAGAAAGTCGTGGTCGGTTAGTAATGTCACTGTTGAGAGAACGATAGCTTCTGATACTTCCCGGTCGTTTATGCCGCGGAAGGGGTTGACTTGAGGGACCCCACCCCGAGCCTCTGACTCAAAAGTCTGACTTGCGAAACGACAGGATATAGGGTCTTCTTGGGGGATCCTACCCGGAGCCAATGGCTCAAGAGTCTGACTCACTTGGCAGTGAGGGGCTTGTCTAGCCCGAGGGAGCAGTGAATAAGACAGTCTGATTCTGAACACTGCTGCGCGCAGCGGATGTGCTGGAAGCTACATCAAGCTTTTGAGAGATAGTTGATGTTTTTCGACCGTATTGGATAATACACGGGCAGTCACGGTCAACCGTTGGGCGATCGGAGTGCCCTTAGTTTAAGGGTACCTTTCCTAACCCCCTTCTTCCTGATACGGAAGACAGCAGTGCCGCAACTATAAAAACAGTTCTGCTGTATACCCATAAGATCGTGCCTCACTACCGAAGCACACCTACGCGGTCAGTAGTGCGATATACAATCCTATGGGTGTAACTGCTTTTCGTCGGACTGCTCCCCTTTGGCATGTCTGACAAGGTTGCATCTGGAAGGACCGGAGTCCTAGTCAGCATAGCCCGTCGGATCAAAACAGTACACAAGCCCGTCCACTTCGTCACGTTTGCAATATATTTCCTGCACGATAATATACAATTTCTAATAATATCTGTTCACAGCCGCGTTTACGAGTGCATGAAACTGTGCATCACATACGGCTGATAGATCGTACATTTTATCCTGGTTTTAATATCGTTAGTGTGTTTCTTCCACTCGGGTAAGCAAACACTGCACAGCACAGTAGTAAACGGAACAGAAGTAATAATTTCGAATACAGTTCACTCTCCTTCGGTTGATATCGAATTTATAGATATTAAGTAAATGCTGGTGGATCGGACTGTTTGGACTGAGGGTAGATGTTGGAAAACTCTTAGTCACTTTAAATTCGGAGACGACAACGTACTAGTATAAACGTGTGAGTAGGACAAATTCGAACGTGAGATTGAAATTCACACATTGTATTTGACATTTCATGCATTGGAGTTGGTGAAGCAACGGTGTGATGAAGTCAGTTTATACCAAAGTGAAATGTATGTACGTGTGGTCTCGCACTTTTTGAAGGCAAGCATTCGACTCGAATTATGCTTCTATTCCTGTTCGTTAGTAGTACATATCTTCGTCACACTGTGGTCCACGTACCTCTGAAATGGGCGTGTCAACAACGGCGCCAGTAATAACATTATAGATACAACAGCCAGATCATTGCTGGAAGCACCATCTTCGGATTTGTCCTGCACGCTGACCGGAATCACAAAATTCGGGCTCATCACCATCGATACAATAAGCTGGCGCTCCATTGCTTATATGTCTGCTCGTGCACCACGCATGCCGTCAAAACCCAGGAAAACAATATAAGCAGGCGAGTGATCGGATGCTTTCATATCTAACCCACCAATCTTCATTAGGCTGTTGTTAGGCTAGCACGCAACGGAAACTCATATCTTCCGGCAAATCAGTGGAATGGGAGGTAGTTAAGTCTAGCAGTACATTTCACTGTATTTCACTGTACACAGGAGAAGGAAGGAGGGCAGAAATATGACGAACGGTGCATCGAAAAGCTGAAGGAAATGAAAGGTAGAAGGCCGTAATGACCCAGGTTACCGTAAGGGACAGCGGGTTACTTATCATTGGATGGTGGATGTTGGTTGGTGCTAACAAGCCAACAGTATGAATGACGCACTCTACTGTGGTCTAACGCACCCCTCGTCTCTTCTTCGACGGTGTATTCTGAATACGCTGGTGATATGCCAACCCAAGGCTGCCAACTCATTCTTGACAGCAATTATTGAAGTGTAATACAGTCATGTCGCCACGATTAGTGGCACTCATAGTTACAATGTGTACTGCGCGTTTCACTCCACTGCCTCGCAATTGTCATTATTCGGACTTTTGGATGCCCCTCCTGGTAGTATTTCTCCGAACTGTCCGTTTCAAGTCTGTCCTGTAAACACCTAAGACCCATATTACAACACGAATGACTTACATGGATAAAATCCCGGTGTATCAATTTTTTGCCACCAGGATTTCGCTTGTCAGTTTTCAGTTGCCCATGCAGCAGCTGCTTCGATATCCGTCCGTCATGCATCCTGTGGACCGAGCAACAGCAGGGAATTGATACGGTCTAGATCTGCTCGCTGAAGTACCTCGGTGTTGGAAGCCACATATGACCACTAAATACACAAGATGCGTCTTAGCCACTGCACAGGTAAGCGGCCCGGATAACGCACATTCTCTCACCACAATGTCCTGGTTTCAATATCGAAGAATTCAGATAAACAGCATTGTTTTTATCTTTAGGCTGCTGGTCTACAACCATCTCGCCAAAAGCCCGGAAACGGTGCTATTCTTTGCAGTACAAGCTAGTATCTTCCGGTACACGAGTAGGTCTCTCCACGACTTTCCGCCAAGTAGTAGACGTCCATGCAGTCATCAACCATTGATTCATGAGTGTGACTGCAGGCGCAGATACAGCGCCTCCGTCTGGATATAGTGACCACGTGAAACCATTAGCATTTGCTAAAGTTCCTCTGCGTTGTTTACGAATAGCGTAATATCGTCTTTACACAACTACGTTTGGGGTGCTAAAAGGTTGAGTGCTCAGTAAGCGGTCACCTTCACGGTATTCACCTTCACCGCAACTTACTGGATTCCGAGCTATGGGTGTTAGCATTGTGAACAGAAACAAAACAAGTGGAAATCAGGTTAAGGCACATCTCTGATTCACGCCAGTAACAGTCATTATCATCACAGATCGCGCAGAAGTATGTTTCAATGAAATATGTCTATGCACCTGCACATCAAATGATTTCAAACCAAATTAAAAAAGACGTTCCAAGTATTTCCTCGATCACCTTAGAAGAGTCGAACAGTATGCTACAACATTTCCGTTTTGTGTTCGTTTGGTAAGACAAAGAAATTTGTTTTCACATCCGCGTGCTTCTGGTCTTTCTGAATTATTTTCCAATCAATAATGCATGACGGACTTAGTCTCGTTTGAAGGTAGAAGTGGTGTCCCATTAGCCTATGCCCTCATTATAATCCACTTGTTTCTCATGTCATACAAGACACTGCCTGTTTGTTAACTGATATTGTTAGTTTTCCAATTCCCACATAAGCCCGGCAAGTGGAAGCAAAACTCAAATTTTACAGGGGACTGAGGCTAACGCGCACATTGTGCTCAAGATTTTCTGCTTTTAATGTCTTTTCCTACACCTGGCTTACACAGCTCGCAGGCAATACGCATGAGCAATAATACACATATGTACGCTCCGTGTTCAGCTCACACAATAACTTTGATGGTTGCAGGACCAGTTAATGTAAAGTCGGGATGGCACTATATTCAGAACACTGCGCGTATGCCAAGTTGCTCAATTCCACATTATTATATGGGAAGAAGTGGCTCACAATGAATGGTGGCAGCCAAATCATTTACTTAGGAAAGCGTTCATCGTTCAGGCACCGCAATGATTTGCTTTTCACGATATTCATCACAGAGTCGTCAGTCGTTGTTCTTCATAGGTGCTATTTGAAAAAGCCGTTCATAACCACATTACGAACAGGAGCACCCTGATAAAATCACCGGTGAAACCAGGCCCTTGCAGCAGTGCATATTTGAGCGATACATCTTGATATGCAATGGGGCAAACAAACACTGTTCGCAACATATTCGGTCTATTCTGGCCAAGCGCCTTGTTTCAGCGATTTTCAGCGATTTGTACACGGGTTCGAGGCTGGGGGCCCAATCTACCCGGATCCAGTCAGTTTGTTCGTTTCGATGTCCGGCGGTTTTCTGTTGACCTGAAAGGCAGTCATTGAAAACGGGGTGTAGCACCGCTCTTGGGGGTTACAGAAAGTACCAAGAACAGAGTAAAATAATAATCTAGCAAAACAGGATAAATTATTAATTTAACGGTTTATTAAGTAGGTGGGAATCCAATAACACTTTGAGACGGTCTTTAGAAGAGCAGCTAACAATCTCTAGTGGTAGGTCGTTCCAGTAGTTGATAACCCTATAAGAGAAGAACTGTTGTCTTAGGAAGGTCCGAGGTCGAAGCTTATAGAGCTTCTTGTCGTGGCCTCTTCGACTGTTATCACTTACTAGGGTAAAGAATTGTTGCACAAGTCCTGTGCTAAAGAGAAAATGTGTAAGAATTAAGTCGCCGCGGAGTCTACGAAACTCAAGTGGATAAAGATCGAGAATTTCAAGGCGAGACTCGTAGGATAGATGCCGCAAGCCAGTGACCATTTTGGTGGCCACTCGCTGGACACGTTCAATGGCGAGTATGTCCTTCTTCAAACCGGTGTAGACGACTTGATTGGCATACTCGAGCAATGGTCTTATGTAGACTCTGTAAAGCGTGTGAAAGGCGCGCTTGTCAATCCGGGGGAAGGTTCGTTTGATCATCCCGAGAGTCATGAGACCCCTTTTTGCGGCCAGCTGGTGATGATAAGAGAAGGACAACCCAGACGATAGCCAGATCCCTAGGTCTTTTTTGAGGTCTACTTTCGTGATACCTACTACACTTTGTGCACCATGTATCACGAATAGGTTCCCAGAGTCTCCTCCGAGTGACATGTGCGCACACTTACTGTCGTTTAGAGGGAGACTCCAATCCTCTGACCAGCACTTAATACGATCAAGGTCAATCTGCAATGCACTGGGGTCACAGGCGTTCCAGATTTTTAAGTCGTCGGCATAAAGGAGAGCGTTGCTAGAGATCAACTCGGGGAGATCATTGATGTAAATAAGAAACAACAATGGACCAAGTACCGATCCTTGAGGGACCCCCACAGAGACTGGGGATGGGGACGAAAGGCCTGAACCGGTTTTTACTCTGAAAGTCCTGTTACCAAGAAAGGAGGTTATCCAGCGGAGAACTTCTCCTTGAATCCCATAGGCTTCTAGTTTGTGCAGCAGAGGACCGTGTGGGACACGGTCGAAGGCTTTGGCAAAGTCGAAGAAGATAGCGTCCGAGATATGACCATTGTCTTTGGCCTCTGTTAGGCTATCCATGAAGATTAACATATTAGTTATGCATGACCGCTCGGGAAGAAAGCCATGCTGGGTCGAAGAGAAGAGGTTATTTGAGAAGAAATGCTTAAAGATGGTGCGTTTTAGCAGTCGCTCCATTATCTTGCATGGGATGCTGGTAAGGCTGATCGGCCGATAACTAGCAGGAGAGTGACGATCACCTGTTTTAAATATAGGTGAAACAGTGGCCTCTTTTCATGTCTCTGGAAGAGTGCCTGTCCGAAGTGTCTGTTTAAACAGATCAAAGTGAGGCACCGCCAAACCGACGGCCGCTTCTTTGAGGATCCGGGGATGAATCTTGTCTGGTCCCACAGCACTATAAGGATTGATCTCAAGCAAGAGGTCCTAAACGTCGGACACAGAAAAGTCAGCTGTCAGGAGTGGGTGTTGGAAGTGCCTCTGCGGGAGAATCGGATGCCAGTTTGGCAGATCCACATTGCAGACTGATGAGTAGTATTTTCTGAACACCTCGGCAAACACTTGGGGGTTGGGGGAGGTTTCCCCGTCGGAAAGCCGCAGAGAAAGCGCCCAGGGCTTAGTTTTTCTCTGGCGTCGTATATACTTGAAAAGAAAATTCTTATTCTCGTGAGCTATTTGTAGGATTTTCGACTGCATGTGTTGGGTGTGTTGCCGGATTTCCCGTTTGCACCTGTTTCGTACAGAGCGAAAGGCCTCTGGATCCTCTGGTCCATCCGTTAGCTTCTGTTTAGAGAATAGACGAGAACGTACTTCAAGAAGGCGACGCATGTTCCGTGGAAGCGGTGCACGAGAGGAGAACTTCCGTAGTTTTTGAGGAACAAATGCTTCATCGGCTTCGTGAATGGCAGCTTTAAAGGAAACGTAGTTCAAGTTCACTGAGTCGGATGTGAGGCTGAGTGTGCTTAAGAACGTGCTAAGCGTGTTCAAGTCTGCGTTCTGGAAGTTTCAGAATGAAGTCTTTGTTACAGCGTTTTGAAGCCAGTAACGGATAAAGTCAAAGTTTAGCAGCATATGGTCACTATGCCCTAGCGGCGGTTTGATGACCACCCTATCTACCAGGTCAGCCTCGTTCGTAATGACCCGATCAAGCAAAGAGGGTGTCTGTCCTGGACGGCGCCTTGTAGGTAGATCGACATGCTGTGTCCAGGGTTTTTCATGGATCAACATTGCCAAGAGAACCCGCAGCCACAGTCCTCATGAGAAGCCGCCATAAAGTTGAGTTTGGGTGCGTTAAAGTCGTCGGATGCACTGCATGACGGCGAACGGTACATAACACCGGTAAGAAGCGTGTCACGTTTGCGAAGTTGGAGTTAAATCCAGAGCGTGCCACATTTCTCTGAGAAGGTAAATTCCCCTACGACAGCAGGCACTGGGAGCTTCTGGCTTAGGAAAACGGCGCAGCCTCCCATGCGTCCACGGGGGGAGTCCGTCCATGATGTGGCAAGTGTCACTGACTGGCACAATTAATGCTTTGGGGAGATACATTTCTTTTACTGATGCGTCTGTATGCTGAGACTTCACGTTTCATTTTCCGGGTGGTATCTTCAAGTAACCTTCGCTTGAACAAAGTTAGACGTCACCCAGAAATCGCATGACTTCCAAGTATTCAGCTCATTCCCTTTCAATGGGGAGCCTATTTCATAGTGAATATCCGAAAAAGATACAGCAGCTTCTGCTTTGAGTGAGCCCCTGGACACTGCATCCACTGAGAACGTCTGCGTTCAAAATACCTGTGCTGGTACCGCGCAAGTCCAAAGGGACAACTCGGTAAATTCAACCTGCGAATCCCTATGTCGACGGTAGTATTTGAACCGTCGTCTACAAATGTATTCTCTTCTGGGGCACATTTGGTTTACAGGACAGACAGGTGGAAAGCCTATAAGAACATCCTTTAGAAGTCCTATTAAATTTTGTGGCCTTTTTGGTTGTCTTGGACGTACGCGGTGGCACGTCTTCATGCAGCAGAGTGCGGTGACGCTCACCATTACCAGGTTTTACGCACTTTACGTAGATGCTACGTGATGTGGTCATGTCAGACAAATAGAACACCACCTATTGGGTCTGACTGCATAGCAACGATTTGGCAACGACGCGCAGTGTATCAGGTCATGGCCATACCTGTACGGAGAACAACGGATTGGACATTCACTCAAGCTACTCGTCAACAGGTGGGCATGGAATCTGGACCTCTAGATGTCAGTCGCAACCCAAGTTCTGGGAGTAGTGGACTTGTGATCAGACAGCCCAGCTAGTTGGTCATGTTCTCTACTAGTTACACACATATTCCTTGCTCAGTGAAGATTTTAAACCGGCAACGGGGTGGAGAAGTTTTGTGGCACGAGAGTTTTGTAAGCACCTACGAACCTCTATAATCGCTCTACTCCAGAGTCAAATTTTCACATAGATATCGGGGGCACGAACTCGCCGGAAGTATAAAATCCACAAACGACGTCAATCCTAGGGGTTTACTTGGAGGCATAAGAATTAAAAAAGGCAGATTCCCAGGGTTAAAAAGGTTCTTGGAACCATGGGGTGGCTGAATGTTTGCAAGTCCAAAGTTTGCGTTCGGGGAAAAATATTAATGGTAGCACACGCTACACTGGCAGTCGCACCTTAGATGAATCAGGACTCAGTCTAAGAACCTCGAAGCGCGAGGCCGGCTGTAATGATCTCCATAACATTTTTAGACGCAGCAGATCCTCTAATCTGGATCAGCATGGACTTTCGACGACCATACAATCAAACAATTCAGAAGATTCAAATTTGCGTTGACACGTCCTAATTCAAGTACAGCTGAATCGCTCCTGGCGATCTAGGATGGTCCACTCAGTAACGCGTGCTCGACGGTTCCATTGACGATAATGCAGAAGCCGACAACTGGGACAATTTTCCAAATCAAGGGACGTCAAAAAAGGTTGACAGAAGCAGTGAAACGTGAACATTCTAAAAATAAGACTACAGTGAAAGCTTCCTCTGAGTTACAATATGGATTGAACGGATATACTAATAACCCAGCAGGAAAACCGTTCAATTGGGATCAACAAAACACTAGTCTCAAGTGGCCAACAATCCGTGGGTAATGAGCTATTTAGAACCTGCGGCTGCTATGAAACCTATACGTAGGAAATAAAATCTGTCGTTTGACGGCAATAAAATAAGAAATCATTGAACACCGGGTGATATTTCTGTAGTATCGCCAAGAAATTTGAAAATCATTGATTTCCATGAGAGGATAAATCATGAGAGTGGAACAGTTTTGCTTCAGTTGAGCGTGAATTCGTTCCTCCTTCATTAATCGCCGAGGTCTGTAGTGAGATCACCTTTGACGTCCCCAAAATTCTAAACTCCCCACGACGTGAGATTTGCCTTGCCAGTACCACCGCGCCTGTTCGCATTACCTTTTGTGTGTAAACTTGCTACAATCCACTAGCATCAAAGTTAGTGGGCCGTCATAAGTTGTGCTCTCAGCTGTGTAATGAATTCGCACCATCTCTACTCCTGTAGGTTACATTCACTAGGATAACAATGTTGAGCTATTACCGTTAGGAACGCCGCTTAACCAGTCTAACGCTTGTTTGAATTCCGAAGGTCGACTGGAATTTTCCGTCGACGCACTCTTCCACTCTGGCGGCTGCTGTGCGGTTGTGCTCAAGGTGCTCTCACGTCCAGCTCCCTAGCACCCCTTAATTGTTAAGTTGAAGTCTGTTGTGAACGGTGAGTAAGCCAATAATTAAAATTTGTTTGCAGATTCACCGTTTTCTCCCTGTGACTTTCGATTCACGGTAGCATAAGGTTGGGGAAACTCTGGGCGTACGAATGCAGGAGCTAGCACTACAGGTCAAAGTAAGAGTAGTAGAAGTTGTGACGGTATAAATGCGCTATCATGTGAAGAAGTTTTTCATGTGTGATCAATATTTGACCTTCGCGTGTTGATGAATGACGCATAATATGTAAATCTGATGGGACATGCCTTCATACATACTCTGTCGGCCTAATGCACGGGGAATCAATTTTATCTTATGTTCTGTTTTAGGTTATGGATTATTTACAATGCTTTGAATATGTCTTTGAGGGTCACAAATTTGTTAGCTTCAGTGAGTTCAGAAGTTGCTCAACTAGATACACGGAAGATTACAGTGTCCTGTACATGCTTGGTTCAAGCAAGAACTCAGACAGTGGACGCTTGAAATATAATCATGTGAGTGTGATCGCCGTTGAGTTCACGTGGTAGATGGCGTTCCGCTGTATAAAATACAAGCGACGTAATAGCGAGAACCATGAACCACGACGTGTTTAGTGAGTTTAGTTCATATACTTCCCACTGAACAGTTCTCGCGATACACGCTGTCAATCCCGCTTCAACGTGGTTAGGAGAAACACCGGGTTGGTTGTTAGCTCCTTCACATTGTAGCACTACCGCTACATAACTGCCTTCCTGTACGATACGCATTCAACGAATCGTCGGCTCACGGAAAGTGAAGTGTACGATTCGACAAATCTTTTCGAGTACAACACACCGACTGCTGAGTTGAAGCAGTATGCTGCGGATATTTGCGGCAAGTATAAACTGACCATGGATATTTGCAACATCTGTGGTTGGCGTGCACTAATATACCAGAAAATCTGCCACAAATTCTGCCCCATATGGAGAGAGACGGCGTACTGTGTGTCATCACAGGGACAATAATAAACACGCACATATGTTCCGCGGGCTGACAACAAGTGCAGTTATTCAGACAGTTCCCTGAAGTGGTAAACGCCAATGTCATTCGTGTACAATCAACCGTCACAAGTAGGTCCTCTATTTGCCGCTGTAGCCTAAAGCTATATCAGTTCCCGTTACAGACTTGATGGGTCATGGACAACCCGTGATATACACCTATGTTCGAAGTGAGAAATACGCACCCTTGTGCTGTTTATTGGAAACATTCCGGAAGGTGATAGGAGCCACATAGGTCGAACAGAAAACCGTCTGGAGAATGCGAATGGGCGACTAAAGAAGCGCACTTATCCTAGAGATCACTTAGCCACGGCAAGAAGTGAAATTCGGTCCCACAACGAGTTGCTAATTCGTGATTCATTCAACGGCATTTTCGGAGAAAGATCGCCGATATATACTGGCGGTGCCATTATGTGCCGATCACAACATGGTTTGTGTAACAGGCAGCAGAAACACGTCTGTTTTCAAAAAATCAGGTATTCCGGAAACGTTCATATACGTATCTCATGCGCCGCGGCATATGGGGCTGAGAAGACCGTTCAACCCGAAGTAAACCGATTAACGATTCTGGTTATTGTATTTGATAAAGATGTAACTAGTATGCATTTTTTAAAATCTGAATCAATAAAATAGCGGGACAGATTGATTACAATGTACAAATGTGAGCCTGTGGTATTACAGCAGTTCATGGCGAGTAAACTTTCCGCTTCCAAAACTTTGTCCTATCCACACCATCTATCCCAGTATGAAATTTAGGCTGCGTAATAACGTCGAAAATCGGAAAAACGAACCACAACTGCTACCGTTTATCTTAAATACCAAGCCACTTTAATCCAGTTGGGTTGAGACAAACGTGTTGTTTACTTCATCCAGTTGATTTAAATTCTCGCTTGTCAAATTATTTGAATGAATCGGATGTAACAGTAACGACACCAACCAAACTGCGCGCCTAATAACCTGTGCTTTTTCCCTCCTCCTTCCAGGTCTCGCGGCTGCCAAGAGACGCAGGAAGAACCAACAGAAGAAAACAACGCGTAACTGTAGGACGCTTGTTTTGCTGACTTGTACACCGTATAACAAAATTACACTGTCGTGCTCCTGTTCTTGCATGTCTTGCTGAATACACCTTTACTACGGACTTGTGTGCTCTATTGGGTGGTTGGGAATACGGCTTACAACTCACCAGTTCTAAGACTAATTCTCGTATGGTCCCTTGCTAGCACGTGGACATTTCGTCCCTTGCCCAGAGAATTACTATCACTCAAGTGAGTCACTCCACTGTGGAATATTACAAAGATAAACAGGGAAAACAGGGGAATTATTCGAACCAATTGAATAGATATATGAGGAATCCCATACGGCCGAAGTGATATATATGTTGATTCATACAAGTGGTGTAAGTTTAAACTCGTAAACCGAACGGCTAATATGGATCAGTAGTAGTAAGGACGGTCTGTTTAACAAGTGCTAATGTGAAACGTGCATGCAAAAACAGATGTCTAGTGACGACAGCCGTGTGAGATACTGGAAATTTGGAACAAATTTCCATTTCGAACAAACTGGCTTGATGTGCATAGAAAATACGCTAAGAAGATAGACCTCCTGTATGAACAAACAGGAAAGTCGAATCACGACATGGTGCAGCTCCGCGAGTGTACGTCGAATTGTACGTAGTCAGAAATTTCGGTTTGCAAAACAGCTGTGTGGAACGATTATAATGATCTAACTACTAGAACGGTCAGATAAAAACAGACACTTTTTAGCATAGCCTAAAATAATCCAGTCCTTTAATTTAAAAGTACACTCCGAAAAGTCCACTGAATATTTGCCGCAGACAACCACTGATTTGGTTATCAGCAACCGTGAATTTCGAGTTGAACACCACTCATATTTGATC
>QNGE01008642.1:0-15889 GCA_008508345.1 Paragonimus westermani | reverse complement strand
ACAATAGTAAACAATAAAATGCGGCTGAGCTCACTGAAACAGATAGCCATTGGTTGGGTCGGAGCAAAACGACTGTTTGCGTTTCGAGAAACGATGGGAATCATAAGTTACCCAGTGAAAAATATTGAAGGAAAACGTCTAATTTTCTCATTTAGTAGTCTACGGGGCTCGGAATGAATAAGGGTAAGGGGAACATTAACGGTAGCTGATGTAGGAACGAGGGTGAATTATGCGGTCTGCTCAGGGATGAGGGCAAATCGTGGGGCCACCTCTCATTCTCAATCAAGGCTCAGTAATCTGAAAATAACGTAACACATCTCAACAAACGCAACAATATTGTGAAGGCTGTTTCGCAGTAACTTCATATGAGAGTTTCTGTTGTGTCGTTATTCTCAAGGAATTATATTTCAGTAGATGAGTCTTGTCGATTGGCCTTTCACCACACTGCGGTTGATCATTTGACGGACAATATTTCAGGTGATTTCACCGGTGTATGTTTAGATGTTACACTTGATGAACGATTCGCCACATGTTTTCACAGTTACACCATGGTCATGGAAATCCGAGCCACAGACGCAATTACCTTAATATTTTTAGCCACTCCACGAAACGCCACGGCAACACCTCGTCCCCCAGTTACTATGAGTTTAGCGACCCTATTTGTTTATGGCTAACTGCGTTGAAGTTAGAGTTAGCATTTTTATTTTTTCCCTTCCCTCATATTTTGTATGCGCTTAAACGTTGGTTTGAACGAGTATGGTTACCGGCAGACCACCCGCGCACTCGAACGTTTCTGCTCCGGTGCTTGCTCGCGTGATGTTTTGCTGTGTTAACGTTTCATCTCGCTCTCGTCGATTTTACGTGTCGACAATATATTTCTCGTCTACTCGTTGCGTTGTTCGTAATTGATCGGCCATAGCCCGTCTGAACTCTACATGAGCGATGCTTTCACTAATGACACGTTTGCGGAAATACCCAGCCACACCGCCATCTTCCACCAAAGTTAGTTGTTGCCACTGAATTGATCAATGTCGCTAAACGGACTCCATTAATGACCGCAGAGAATCTTTTAGAAGCTTTCATTTGCAAAGGAAAGGAAAGGGGTCGATCGGAAGACTCCGAGCGCTTTAAGCGCAACTCACGACTAGTGGCGGGTACGTCTCAGCCGTCGATGGTTTTTACATCTACACTATAATTGAAATGTAGATGCCACGCTCCATGTTATGTCTTTCATCTTCTTGCTTCATATGACTGAAATCAGTGATCTCAAAAATCACCTTCATAGGCGTTTTTGAAATACCCCAAGTTGTAACAAATCGTTAAAGATTAAGGAGAGGCGGATGTTACGCACAGAGCTGTGAAACAATAACAGGTGCTGTCAACAGTGCGCTTGGTGCGAATGAATTATGGAATATGCAGAATGTTGCATATTTTATTAACTGCTGCCTACAATTCAACGTGTACGCTTGAAAGTGGGCAGCCGCCTGCCTCAAGTAAGCGGACGAATTTGAAGCAGGCGGCCAATAGAACCAGAATGTTAACAAACGTCTCAGTGTACTGTGGATTGCTCGTGGGGATTTTGGCATACTGAGGATCGAAAGGGCTCAAAAGCTGCTTACTGCACTTACAAAATCCCACCTTAAGCGTTGTGTCCATTTGGACCCATTGTTAATCATGGGCGCCACGTGGTTGATCGTCCAACGCCCACTGTTGGCCTGGAGCCAGGTTAGTTGTGTTCGTAAACAACAGGCGTCTATGACTATTCAGCGTGACAGGCAGCAGAATCGGATCCAGAAGAGAAGACAGCCGTATTGGCGAGTTTCTTATTAACAAGGTACCAATGTACAAAGGAATCAGTATAACGTGAATGGAAGAAAATAATAACAATACTTGATGTTGAATCCATCAAGTATAGGAGTTTACGTGAGTGCGATCAAACGCAACAGTCAAGTAATGGCGGAACGATCAAGCGCAAATGCAACCAGAGTACATATCAACAAAGGTCCAGCGGCAGGAAGAAAGGGAGAGTGACTAAGCGAAAACAATTTCCCACAAGTAAACTACATAGGGATTTTTGATACATTAAGCTTCAAGTTCGTTAAAAATGGCTTCTTGCGCGCGTAATTAAAATGGTCATGTCAGGTTTGCAAGGAAGGTTCGCAAACACTACGACAAAGATTTTGAATGTGAGAGGAAGTAGGATCAATGAGGAGGGAAGGACTAAAGGCAAGGAACGTGGCCACCGACTTTCTATGAAACACATAACAACCGCCAAACACGCAATGCAAGCAGCTTCTTTAACACCCACCATATCCAAAGTGCACTTGGACGGAGACTTTGTGCTCAAGTTCACGGGTATTTTCCTAAGTCTAGTGAACCTTATCCTGTGGTTCATCTCACACACTTGCGGATCATCACCCATTTCATGCTTGCTTTTATTCCTACCATCTGTTTTCACTTTCCATCCAACTCAGCCCCATGCTCTCCCTTTTTCGGAATAATTCATTGCCTTTTCCACCACTTAACTGGCACGCTGGCGACTTTTGCTTTCATTAGTTGGGTGTTGCTTAATTGGTTGTGTACTGGGTAATTCGCAACGTTATTCATGATTCTGCGTTGTAAATGCTGATTCATTTTATTATCTCGTTGTATTCCCGAATTCATCTCGCGCAGGTACTGTTGCCCCTTAATGATCATTGTTTCGTTTGTTCCAGTGGTTTCCTGAGTTACCATTCTATTGGGATGTTATGCTATACTTGTGGTACTCTCGCATTTACCGCATACTTCTCACAATAACGCTCACCAGATTTGACAATATCAGCGGACCTAGGACACTCAGCTTATGCTGGTGGTCGAAGAAGGTTCAGATCTGCACACAATTACGAGTGTACTGACTTCGCACAGAGTAAGTGTGCTACACTCGCCAATCAAAATATTCCTCTTATGCCCTTGCGCTGAATACTTAAGGACACGTACAGTAAGTTTATTTGTACTGTTGTCAAAGCACCATTTTTGAGTGCACGCGAGACGTCTCAAAACGCTGCTACTGGCCGTGCATGACTGCGTAAATCGTACCAAACTCCTCTAGGGTTAGAAAACCGGAAAGCGCTCAGTACACATTTTTACTCACGGAGGTAAACATGCCAGCTTCAAGAGGAAATATTGCTTTTGCCATCCATGAATTTGCTGCGGCAAATAAGGCAGTAACTACCCCAACGCTATTCAGAGAGATGGTGACAGATAATCCTAGAGGCCAAGGTGCAAATGAGAATGGTAGATATAGGGGGTCACTTCTGTTAAGTATCATCTCCAAGCAAACAGAACAGATCCGCCAAAATGTGTCTTCATATCGAGCAAAAACACTTCGGTTTCCATGAACAGACTGTCATCCTGAGCAAATGAAAAGCTCACTAACCTCTTAGTGGTGTAATCTAGAAATAGAAACAGACCAATGAAGTTTCGTGAACTTCCTGGCACGAAATACGTGCACGTAGCTATGACGGGGGTCAAAACCTGGGTTTCACTCTCTGGTGTCATTTTCCTCGAGTTCACTAGTGCATCTGACCGAGTCTGACACGGTTATAGCAACCACGAACAGGAAGCCAATTTCATACAAGTTGAGAGCTCTATCATGGATTGCAACCGACTCTGAATGTAAATCCAGTTTTTAATCACTGACGTTATTCAAAGTGGTGAGATAGTACCACATAATGTTAAACTGCCATAATGAATGCTGCGAGTCACAAAGTATGTATGCGCAGGTTGTTTGGCACGGAATAGACGCTGAGAACGTGTGTCGCTTTAGATAAATGGTACGACACTGGCAAATCTATTGCGAACTATCTGGAGCACACTGGTTATTGAAACAGAGACTGGTCAGTATCAACGAGCCTCATGCGAGCAAGATTATTGCCGGCTGGAGCCCCCAAGGTCCATGTCACACCAAAGTCCGGAATGGAAATTGTTTAAACCCTAATGTTGGATGAGTTGATCCGAGGGATGTATGAGTAACATTTCAGTGACGGAAGTACTTCGGAGGACAGACGAGCATTGAATGTGACGGAAGGCAGTGCAATACAGTCACGATCAGATAGGCTCGCCGTGGAGACAACAGTAGAAAATGTCTGAGAAACGCCTTACTGCATTGAAGAAGATTGAATCGAGACCCGGAACTAAGCGCCAGTTACTCGGCCGTTATATTGGAACATGCCAGCAGGAGCTTCATAAGTAGGAGTGTTACGACTACACCATAGAGGTCTGTGACACTCGGAATTAGGAACTTTGAATAACCCTAGGAAAATTACTTGAATTGAAACCTCCCACTCAAGCAATGAAGAGAAGCCCTGACACTGGTAGCAGTGGGCAGTTGTCATTCATGAATCGAGACGCCGAGTTTATGGATGTATAACAGTATTGAAGTAGTCACGGCCTGTCATTGGCTGATCTCATTAGCACAAGACCACACTTTGGACCTCATCTTCACCGCAGGCATCTCTTCTGCCACTGTATCCGTCTCGGGAAAATTTCCAGAAAGTGATCATAACATAGTGAACTTGATGTTCGACCTAAAAGCTGTTAAAGAGTCGCCCGTCATACACTACCGTCAAACTAAATTCGTCGACTGGAACATGTTCACCACACTGCTGAGATCTCTGGAGTGGAACATTTTTTCTTACCTCCGATTCTAGTATCGCAACCGAGGCATTTAACGAACACTTCAGGTCTTGCATGAACATCGTAGTCCCGCAAAAGTCAAAACACCGTAATGTGTACGGTAATGGCATACGTCTCACTCCAAAGGAGCAAGGCAAGCTTAAATTCTTAAATCACGGTACCGGAAAACATGCGACTTCCCTCTCATAATGCAAATGCACAAAATGTTCAATGCAAATGAATATAGAACCAAAATGCTCCACATGAGTGAGGAAGAACGTGTGCTTAACAGCACAGGTAAGAGCTCGCAGTTGATGAGACGCAGGAATAATGGAAGAGACCCTGCCATCTCAGTAATGACACTGCAGGACAAAACCACTGTAGATGATCTTCTAACAATCTGTGAGGTTCTTAATTCATATTTTGCTGCTTCCTCCAACATTGACGGATACATACTGCCCCACCTCATGTAAGTACAAGTGCGTTCCTATGCCATATCCCTGTTGATGCAAGACTCATACGCTCTCAGTTAGCTATTAACAAACCTTCTCACCTACCTGGTCCTGATGGCATTCACCCTGTTGCTCTAAACTACAGAGGGGAAGACATCTCTCTACTTCTGCCTAATACTTATACAATTTCTCTAGCATCAGGTTCCTTCCCTCTTCAGTGGAAAAACTCTACAATTAAGCCCCACTATAAAAGTGGTTCGCGACATGAAGTCAGCAATTATCGTCCCACTAACCATATTTCAATTTGTTCTAGAGTGTTGGAAAGGATGATCAAATGTCGCATTGTCGAATTCTTGTTATCACGAAACCTTATAAACCACTCCCAGCATGGGTTTCTCAACAAGCGTCTTTGCATGACATGCCAACTAGAATTTCCTGACCATGTGACAGAATCTACTGATGCCGGTGAGGCGATTATCATTATACTGTTGGACATGGCGGAGGATTTCGATCGTGTGCCTCATAAGCGCCTTATGCTCAAAATAGCATCTTCTGGTATACGTGATCCATTGCTTAGCTGGTTTTCGTCATGACTTACAGGCCGCACACAAAGAGTGAAAATAGGGGACGATAGCTCAACGCCCAGACCAGTTACTAGTGGGGTGATATAAGGAAGTGTTCTGGGACCGTTAATATTTCTTATATATACAAACAATATATGTCAAGTTATCAAGCGTGGCAAACTACTCCTATTCGCTGATGATATCAAACTTGTTTACAGCTTCCCTGCTGGCAAACTATATCCATGTTTACAAAAATACGGAAGGACCTCATGTCATTAGAGATTTGGTGTCAAACTTGGCTGATGAAATTTTCAGCCAATAAATTCACTATCGTTGTGCATGGTTGTCACGTACCAGGTGGCTCTATAAAGCTGGACGGTCACAGCATATCAACCGCCAACTCAGTACTTGACCTGGATTTGCGCTACTCAAACTCATTCAACTTCACAGAACATATAACTTTCCTAGTCGCTAAAACCAGACGGACCAGAGGTTACATTAAACAGTCATCCTTCCTACCTGCTGCACGGTTACACCTTTATAAACTATGTGTACGACCCCAGTTTGAGTACTGCACGTTCATATATGGTGACCTGCGCAAGTCTGATAGGCTAACTCTGGAAAGCCTCCAACGTGCATTCAGGAAAAGCTTATTGGGTTGTCCATCTTCTCTGAGCTACAGAGAACGCTGTCGGACGCTTGCACTCGATGCTCTCTGGTCACGGCGACTCATGCTCAACCTTTTACTCGTGTATAATTTGGTCTATGGCAGTAAATTCACCGTCAGCTTTGCGACTAGCTCACAACACAGGCCAAAGTATAACCTCAGAAACACGGACTTCACCGTGGCATCTCTTAAATCCCGGGAAAACTGCGCTCAAATTTTTTCCTAGCAAAATATTCCTACATTTTGAACAAACTTCCGTATGCAATTAGGTCCGGTAAGAATATACACCAATTCAAACGAAATTTAGAAACTTTCCTAACAATGACGAACGTCGTGTCCAAATTTCAAGCTCCACTTGTCTGAGGACGTCATCTCTGAAAACGGACCTTATAACGTCTGACAAAAAAAACCCTGTTTTGTGTTATGTGAAGTCACGCACACCTCGAACCGATCAAAACTACCGCTTTCAGGATAGATGTTTTACCTTTAGACCTGCCAGCAAACAATAACACATGTCTATAGTCAACACGTATAGGTGTCAATGTACATGCCCGTTTGTAACAACCCAATCATCCTGGTACACCTTTACCCCATAATTATTGATTGCCATTGTGTCTCAGTTGTAAACCACCATGCAAAAGCCGGACATGCTAAAATCGTTCAATAAAATCAACCTGTTCGTCTCATGACTGCATAATAACCTCAAGTGGCTACTTTTCCTTTATCTCCCCTAATAGACCACCCGGCAACCTCTCGGTATTGTCAAACATTTTTCTCATTCTATATACCGTATGTACGAAGATAATTGACATATAAACTCGGCAATAATCGTATACTAGGATTAGCTTATAATCTATCTCCATTCGCGTTATCAAATAGCAGCTGTTCGCATGAGGTATATATTTGAGCAATCAACAAAACGCTGTTAACGTCACATAGAAGGTTATGCCAGAATATCACATGTTCCATTGTTCGTCATAGCTCACGTAGTCAGCTTCACGTTATCCCGTTTATCGCATGATTCCGCTCCCCATTCTTGGTTTCACTGATATATCCAGCGCGAGAAAACATCCCACCCCGCCCGGAAACATAAAATTCCGCAATGGTTGGGCATATCGCGAGCTCCTCGAAACTCTTAGAAACTTGAGCGAAGAATGACGTCCGGTCGAGAGGTCCATGCGTTCCGCAAGAGTAAATGCGTCCCCACCTCGCCCGCATCGTGAAAAATTTTTGTGCACATTTTCCGGGACTATCTACATGGAATAAGGGTCAAATTCTTCGCCAATACACCCTCTTTACCCTCCAACCACCGTTTTTTTGCATGACCTTGAGCATCGGGCCAGCGATCACTTTGTGGGGTCCCAATTGATGTAACAAATCCATTATTTTATCGAATTGTACAGAACCCAAGCACTATCTCCTCAGAACCATGAAGCTCGGGGTTTTCTACCTAAACTTGAATTTTCCCTCCATACAATACCTGTTTTTGTCTGTTTTGTTGCTCTACTCACATAGCTGACTAGTGCAATTTTCAAATTTGGTGTTTAAATATGTATATGCTTGAAACTCATTACGTTGATCACGCTCTTCTGAGTGTGTTCCTCACAAATGCGTCGAGGAATATACCATTATTATTATTACATGCAAACTCAAACCGTGTTAATTGGTGGAATACGGAACAAATGAGCTGTTGATTAACGATAGGCACAACACTGAGACCATTCGTCCAATGCTGATGTAGTATCTTTAACGCGATATTTGGATTGTCAGTTCGTCAGACCTTCTGTTGTGTCCGGGTTTGTATAATCGGTGAATCCTAATTTGCAACACATTCTTCCCCTGTTCTATAAGCTTCCGCATTCATATTTGCCCATCGTTCTTATCTTCTCGGGCTATCGAACTCTTGCAGTACAGGGTGTTCTGCTTCCTCCATGGCCATTTCTTCAGTGCTTCGAAACTGAATTTTTTCAGTGTGTCTCCGATGAATGATGGCCTCGTGCAGGTCAGTAATTTCTACCATTGTACTCCCATGAAAATATATCACATCTGTTGAATCTACACACTGAAGTAATGCTCTTCGGCGCCTTAATTCAAATAGCGTCGTTGGGCTCTCCTTCGTTTTGCAATGGGCTGCGTTCCTGTACTGAAGCAGAAAAATATCGAGAGACACATTCAGTTCAGCAAATGTTTTAGGGTTAGTAAAACTCACGGCACTCTTGAGGGTTTCCACCAGATTTTCTGCGGCTCCGTTTGAACATGGATGTCGAGGCGCCGTTCGCAGGTGACGACACCTGAGGGTTTTGAGCCAGTGTTTAATTTCAGAGGAACAAAACTGTGACCTGTTGCTCGTTGCCAGGACCTGCGAAATGCCTTCATGACTTGCATGGTAAACGCCGTGGAAGGTGAGGCTGTGATATATACTTCTGGCCACCGTGAGTATGAATCAACCAACGCCAGAGTGTGATAGCTACCAATAAGTGGTCCACAATAGTCTGTGTGCACTCGTTGCCATAGTAGGTAGCCGTCCGGCCAAGGTGTTTGATTATTCGGCCTCGTCTTAATTTTATGGAGGCAGGAGAGGCAGTCCATTGCAATGCTCTTGACATCAGAATTTACCTCCGGCCACCAACACATCTGTCGAAACAGGGATTTCATTTTCTCCACGCCCAGGTGACCTTTATGCATGTCCTCTAATACCGTGGTGGAATTACCAAGTGATCCCTCCAACGCAGCACACCATCAGGCTGTACTGACAACCCCTCTCGGTTCTGGAATAATACTGGGGGTTCCCTCTTGATATTCGACGATCACCCCTCGGTCATCGCGGCATGTACAGTGCCATAATAGTTTTTAGTTTTCTTGACCAAGTCCTCTCGGCTTATTGGAGTAGCTGGTGACGCCAGCAAACGAGCTTCAGCAGCTGAAAAACTGGAATATCGTGATAGAAAATCCGCCCGAGGAATCTGTTTACCAGGACAATGATGATTTGAAAATTGATTTGTGGGGGTCAAATAAATACCTTAGAGCTTGGTGCTGAGTAACAATTCTGAATCTAGCACCAAACAATTATTTATTCAGCCTCCTGACGGCCCAGTGGACTGCTAACACTTCTCTTCGTGTTTATGGATATCCTTGCCCAGCCTTATTCAACAAACGTGATGTGTAAATGATCGCATATCCCTCTCGTTCCAACACAGCACCAATGCCAACACTGGATGCATCCGTGATCAGCATGGTAAATTAAGACATAGTAAATGCAGCTAACATCGGCCTTCTAATCACAACTTTTATTAATTCTCGCAGGAGAATTCCGTCTTTTTGAGTTCAATACCATGTTACAGCTCACTGAACCGCAATTAGTGATTGTGCTTTCGTCGAAAAGTTGGGGATAAAACGAGAATAGTATTGTTAACATCCCATTATTGATCGCAGCTCACCATGGTGCCTTGGCGATGTAACAGTAACCAAAGCTTTGTACCGGTCAGGGTCCGGCCTGTATCCTTCATCACATGGTAAAACCAAGAAAACTCAGCTCTTGCACTTGGAACACGCACTTAGAAAGCTTTATGGCTACGTTTTTTCCCTGAACCGTNAAGAACCTCACAGATTGTTAGAAGATCATCTACAGTGGTTTTGTCCTGCAGTGTCATTACTGAGATGGCAGGGTCTCTTCCATTATTCCTGCGTCTCATCAACTGCGAGCTCTTACCTGTGCTGTTAAGCACACGTTCTTCCTCACTCATGTGGAGCATTTTGGTTCTATATTCATTTGCATTGAACATTTTGTGCATTTGCATTATGAGAGGGAAGTCGCATGTTTTCCGGTACCGTGATTTAAGAATTTAAGCTTGCCTTGCTCCTTTGGAGTGAGACGTATGCCATTACCGTACACATTACGGTGTTTTGACTTTTGCGGGACTACGATGTTCATGCAAGACCTGAAGTGTTCGTTAAATGCCTCGGTTGCGATACTAGAATCGGAGGTAAGAAAAAATGTTCCACTCCAGAGATCTCAGCAGTGTGGTGAACATGTTCCAGTCGACGAATTTAGTTTGACGGTAGTGTATGACGGGCGACTCTTTAACAGCTTTTAGGTCGAACATCAAGTTCACTATGTTATGATCACTTTCTGGAAATTTTCCCGAGACGGATACAGTGGCAGAAGAGATGCCTGCGGTGAAGATGAGGTCCAAAGTGTGGTCTTGTGCTAATGAGATCAGCCAATGACAGGCCGTGACTACTTCAATACTGTTATACATCCATAAACTCGGCGTCTCGATTCATGAATGACAACTGCCCACTGCTACCAGTGTCAGGGCTTCTCTTCATTGCTTGAGTGGGAGGTTTCAATTCAAGTAATTTTCCTAGGGTTATTCAAAGTTCCTAATTCCGAGTGTCACAGACCTCTATGGTGTAGTCGTAACACTCCTACTTATGAAGCTCCTGCTGGCATGTTCCAATATAACGGCCGAGTAACTGGCGCTTAGTTCCGGGTCTCGATTCAATCTTCTTCAATGCAGTAAGGCGTTTCTCAGACATTTTCTACTGTTGTCTCCACGGCGAGCCTATCTGATCGTGACTGTATTGCACTGCCTTCCGTCACATTCAATGCTCGTCTGTCCTCCGAAGTACTTCCGTCACTGAAATGTTACTCATATATCCCTCGGATCAACTCATCCAACATTAGGGTTTAAACAATTTCCATTCCGGACTTTGGTGTGACATGGACCTTGGGGGCTCCAGCCGGCAATAATCTTGCTCGCATGAGGCTCATTGATACTGACCAGTCTCTGTTTCAATAACCAGTGTGCTCCAGATTGTCCGCCTCCTACCAAAATCCCCACGCTGCTTCCCGTTAATCTATTGATAGACCCACCTTCCAGTTGAGTCCATCTATCTACTTTTGATTGGTGGACATCTTCGTCCTGCGCAGTCGGCAGCTGTTTAACCGTGTATACTTAATCACCTGTGATACAGTGTTTCTGATCCAACGAATACAACTCAACTTATACCTTATTTCGTGGTACCGCAGAAGTTCCGTTAAGAGTATGCAACACCATCTGGCAGGGTCTTCCTTGCAAACCCATTATCCCTGCAGTAGATTCATCGAGCAACGTAGTGTCAGACCCGTTATCTAGAAAGGCATACGTTGTCAGTGACGCGTCCGGGCTAACCAACATGATCGGGACGAATCCTAGACACACGCCGTTTAGATCGGACGTAACATCGCACAAGGATGACTTTGTCGTCTTCTTCCTACCCAGTTCAGGCTTATCCTCATGGACCAACGTATGATGGCGTCGACCACAACCCTGTCCCCCATGTCGTATCTGTACCCTACAAGACTTGGCCACATAATTCGCCTTCAGGCGAACAAAACAGCGTTCGGTGTTCTTCATCATTGCTTTGCGTTGCTCCAAACACTTACCTCTGAACCATCCACAACCGCGTAGATCGTGATTGCTCTCACAAACCGGACACTTCATGTTCACCCTCTCACGTGGTACACCTACTTCGAAGTTGCATCTCGAATACCTGATTTCAGAGGGTCCAGAGAATGGTGAGTTGTTCGTCCCGCTTTCTGAGCGGGCAGCCAAATGTTCACACTGGCTGCCACTCTTTTCTCCACAAATTTTAACAGGTCGCTGAAGGTAGGTTCCCTCCTGCACTTAATCATGCTCTCAAAAACTTATGCCCGTCTTTCCTGCAAACGGTGTGGGAATCGCTCAAATGGTTTAATGATATTGGTTGTGCAGTTTAGCTTTGCACTGTATTCGTTGCGCGACAGCCCTTCATTTGACTGACAAGCCATCATCGTTGCCAGCGACCAACCTGGTGCCCGTGGAAACTTCCTTACTCACCGCCTGAATAAAACCAGGTGGAGGCCAAACCGCTGGTGCAGAATTCTCAAAGCCTCTGTAAAACCCACCTCCTTTGGCGAGAACGAACAGTGCTTTATTGCCTCCTTCGTTCTACCACCAAAATAATACGATAAATATGGAAGCCTTGATCCTTTGTCACCTAATTTGTCTACCACGTCACCTTCAAATTTTCTGAGAAGGGCGAAGTAATTCCTCGGCGACCCATCGAACCTATTCGCCTCAGTTTTCCGGAGGCTGCCTCCAAGAACCGAAGGCCTGAGAGCCATTTTAACGACTAGACACGGCCCAAATAAAAGAGTTTGCTTTCAAGGGCCCGTTGTTGAACAGAATGGTCGATATCATCCCTCGGAGTTGTGTTAAATTTAATCCCGGCTGTAGCATCTGGTTCGGATCTCACGGGCCCACTCTGTCTCTTGTGGAGCTCGAATACTCTGCATCTCAGTTCTAGCCCCTCTACCTGTAAGCTCAGCCTTGCCTCTAATAGGTCATGAGAAAATTTATTAGAAACATTCACCGAAGCACGATTAAGCAGAACGGCCAAAACTGAACTGGTTTTGGACACACTCCATCTTCTCCGATGTGGACATCACAGTACTTATCGCTATTCATGGGCCGGATCCCTGCTTAGTTCTAGGGGTTCCAAACAAACAACAACCAAGCTCAGCAGCACTCGAATCAGGTGGGACCCTATCATTGGGAAAACTCTTAGAACCAAATAAAACATTTGGCATGAAAGAATCGTTCGTAAAATTTCAACAATTAAGGTTAATGGAAACGGGAACGTCACTGTAATTATGAGTATCCAACTGAGTCTCATTCATAAGGAGGAATGGTTCATGGGACAGTGTAGCAGCCTCGATTGGAGAAGTGCTTGACCGCTCAGTGGCAGAATGCTGATCCAGGGTAGCAGGATCAGTCACGATAACGCCATGATCGTCAGGACCATGGGCACTTCTCACAATGTCCGACTTCGACATTTATGCAGAAAGTCGGAAATCTGTGAATGAAAAGCGGTCTTATTCGTTCTTGTTAAGTTGCAAAAAGCTTCGCCCAGATGTTAAAGAATTCGAGTGCTACAGAATCGTTCGCTAACGTTTCAAGTTCACACCGAGTTACGCGTACTCTGTTGGTTCAATAATTGCCTCTCTCATTACCCAACGACAGAGATAATCTAACCTAAAAACGGTTGATGGGAAGGCGCTTGTGCCACTCACAGTTAATACGGCACCAAGTGATTTAATGCACAAGAGGATGGAATCTTCCAACTTGGGCGTGAAAGCCCTCAGACATCAAACTAAGAACATGTCTGCATAACGACCTGACGGCCAAACACCGCTCAACAATAGTAAACAATAAAATGCGGCTGAGCTCACTGAAACAGATAGCCATTGGTTGGGTCGGAGCAAAACGACTGTTTGCGTTTCGAGAAACGATGGGAATCATAAGTTACCCAGTGAAAAATATTGAAGGAAAACGTCTAATTTTCTCATTTAGTAGTCTACGGGGCTCGGAATGAATAAGGGTAAGGGGAACATTAACGGTAGCTGATGTAGGAACGAGGGTGAATTATGCGGTCTGCTCAGGGATGAGGGCAAATCGTGGGGCCACCTCTCATTCTCAATCAAGGCTCAGTAATCTGAAAATAACGTAACACATCTCAACAAACGCAACAATATTGTGAAGGCTGTTTCGCAGTAACTTCATATGAGAGTTTCTGTTGTGTCGTTATTCTCAAGGAATTATATTTCAGTAGATGAGTCTTGTCGATTGGCCTTTCACCACACTGCGGTTGATCATTTGACGGACAATATTTCAGGTGATTTCACCGGTGTATGTTTAGATGTTACACTTGATGAACGATTCGCCACATGTTTTCACAGTTACACCATGGTCATGGAAATCCGAGCCACAGACGCAATTACCTTAATATTTTTAGCCACTCCACGAAACGCCACGGCAACACCTCGTCCCCCAGTTACTATGAGTTTAGCGACCCTATTTGTTTATGGCTAACTGCGTTGAAGTTAGAGTTAGCATTTTTATTTTTTCCCTTCCCTCATATTTTGTATGCGCTTAAACGTTGGTTTGAACGAGTATGGTTACCGGCAGGCCACCCGCGCACTCGAACGTTTCTGCTCCGGTGCTTGCTCGCGTGATGTTTTGCTGTGTTAACGTTTCATCTCGCTCTCGTCGATTTTACGTGTCGACAATATATTTCTCGTCTACTCGTTGCGTTGTTCGTAATTGATCGGCCATAGCCCGTCTGAACTCTACATGAGCGATGCTTTCACTAATGACACGTTTGCGGAAATACCCAGCCACACCGCCATCTTCCACCAAAGTTAGTTGTTGCCACTGAATTGATCAATGTCGCTAAACGGACTCCATTAATGACCGCAGAGAATCTTTTAGAAGCTTTCATTTGCAAAGGAAAGGAAAGGGGTCGATCGGAAGACTCCGAGCGCTTTAAGCGCAACTCACGACTAGTGGCGGGTACGTCTCAGCCGTCGATGGTTTTTACATCTACACTATAATTGAAATGTAGATGCCACGCTCCATGTTATGTCTTTCATCTTCTTGCTTCATATGACTGAAATCAGTGATCTCAAAAATCACCTTCATAGGCGTTTTTGAAATACCCCAAGTTGTAACAAATCGTTAAAGATTAAGGAGAGGCGGATGTTACGCACAGAGCTGTGAAACAATAACAGGTGCTGTCAACAGTGCGCTTGGTGCGAATGAATTATGGAATATGCAGAATGTTGCATATTTTATTAACTGCTGCCTACAATTCAACGTGTACGCTTGAAAGTGGGCAGCCGCCTGCCTCAAGTAAGCGGACGAATTTGAAGCAGGCGGCCAATAGAACCAGAATGTTAACAAACGTCTCAGTGTACTGTGGATTGCTCGTGGGGATTTTGGCATACTGAGGATCGAAAGGGCTCAAAAGCTGCTTACTGCACTTACAAAATCCCACCTTAAGCGTTGTGTCCATTTGGACCCATTGTTAATCATGGGCGCCACGTGGTTGATCGTCCAACGCCCACTGTTGGCCTGGAGCCAGGTTAGTTGTGTTCGTAAACAACAGGCGTCTATGACTATTCAGCGTGACAGGCAGCAGAATCGGATCCAGAAGAGAAGACAGCCGTATTGGCGAGTTTCTTATTAACAAGGTACCAATGTACAAAGGAATCAGTATAACGTGAATGGAAGAAAATAATAACAATACTTGATGTTGAATCCATCAAGTATAGGAGTTTACGTGAGTGCGATCAAACGCAACAGTCAAGTAATGGCGGAACGATCAAGCGCAAATGCAACCAGAGTACATATCAACAAAGGTCCAGCGGCAGGAAGAAAGGGAGAGTGACTAAGCGAAAACAATTTCCCACAAGTAAACTACATAGGGATTTTTGATACATTAAGCTTCAAGTTCGTTAAAAATGGCTTCTTGCGCGCGTAATTAAAATGGTCATGTCAGGTTTGCAAGGAAGGTTCGCAAACACTACGACAAAGATTTTGAATGTGAGAGGAAGTAGGATCAATGAGGAGGGAAGGACTAAAGGCAAGGAACGTGGCCACCGACTTTCTATGAAACACATAACAACCGCCAAACACGCAATGCAAGCAGCTTCTTTAACACCCACCATATCCAAAGTGCACTTGGACGGA
>QNGE01008640.1:0-14115 GCA_008508345.1 Paragonimus westermani | reverse complement strand
ATCTTCCTGTCATGATCGTCCAAAGTGTTCCCAAAAATCACCACGTCATCTGCAACACACGTGACTCTTTTCTGTTTGTCAAGTGCCTGGATTGAACTTTTCTGAAAAATTTCGCTGGAAACCTTCAGTCCGAAAGGCAGACGCAACCAACGAAAACGTCCCGAGGAGGTTCCAAATGTGGTAAATTAACTGGACTGGTCGTCTAGTTCTAATTGCCAAAAAGCCAAAGATAGATCTACCTTTGTGAAAAATTGGGTTTGACTCAGTTCTGGTAGAAAGTTGTCGATGGTTGGTAGACGGTAATATTCTCTTCGAAGTACCTTATTCATTGGCTTGGGATCGATACACAGCCGGATGTCACCTGACTTTTTTAAAGTTACAGCAATTTGCCTGATCCAGTGGGTCGGCTGCTCTACCGGAGCGATCACGTTCATTCGGACTAGGTGATCTAATTCCTCCCTACAGTTATCCCGATTGGACAACGGAATCCCTCCATCTGGTAACACAACAGTAACGGCATCGCTAACCACCGATAAAATAGCGGAACCGGGCATGTGACTGAGAGTCGAATCAAAAACACATGAATACTGGTTAAGAACATCGGAATCGGCTAACTTTTACAGAATATACATATATATTTACGGAATCTTCAAGTGCACATTCCGAAATACCTAAAATTAATTGTTTTATCTTCGTAAGTGTATGATGGAAGCCAGGCCTTTTTTATCTGAGTGCTCCTCACACTAACGAACCAACTTTGGGACAAGGTGGAGACACCGGGTGACAGCACTGTTCCGAAATAGACGTTCCAAGAATAGACCTGTGAATTGAAACAGCACAAACGGGCATGAGTCAAAGGCCCACTGAGCCATGTACACGACCTACATAAACGGAAGCTAGAACGGCGCCAAGAGCACAACAACACGCTCAGCTACACAACACAGATTCAATCCATGCGCGCTTACTGGTTTCAACTGCACGTCACATAAGTAGGTAATGAGGGGCTTCGGCATATTGCTGTACAATAGGTCATTGGCTGATTCGAAAATAAACACATACCCTAGAAGTCAGCCAGATTTATACGCGTTCACAGTGGAAAACTCGAACTCATATTTATGCATTGGAATTCCTGTGACATCTAGGTACAAAAGAATGAATCGTGACCGCAAGAGAATTATGCGCCACTGCA
The DNA here is from genome assembly GCA_008508345.1 of Paragonimus westermani. Taxonomy (NCBI): domain Eukaryota; kingdom Metazoa; phylum Platyhelminthes; class Trematoda; order Plagiorchiida; family Troglotrematidae; genus Paragonimus; species Paragonimus westermani. Next base: position 12,926 of record QNGE01008640.1, on the reverse strand, counting down.
CTTTGGTATGGCTCTTCACGTGGACCAGCTTACTAGCTGGTCACGCAGACATCGTGTTTTCAGAACGGGATCTGCACCAACAACTGGTCGACGGTGCAGTAGCCGGCCTGCACTACCAACGATCTGCGGCTGAAGTAACTATTCTATAGCGAAATCACGTGTGACAAGTGCCTCATTCTTCATCTGTTCTATTCATTTATTATCATGAAGAGATGATCTGATGGATGTGAAAATGGAGGACGATGTAGCTTTCCAACAGATGTACATAGGCTGACCTCGAAATGGTTCTACCTTTGGTATGTGGTGTGTGGCAGTGTCCTGAAAGAAAACTACGACCCATTACTGAGATTAAGAGGCGAACGAAAAGAAGTGGTGCAGCGTCTTAATGCTACAATCAATGTCTTGTTCATCAACTAGTGTGGTCAGTTCATTTGGGACGGAAGTTAAGATTGCCAGTAGCAAAATCAACGACTGAAATTTCTTACTTCCGGAGCTCTTGTTAGCACAGTCTGCAGATCTCAAACCAATCCCAGTTATGCGTATTCCTCACAAATAAAACCACCAGAATTCCACTGATGGTGTCAAGACCCACGAAGTTCTTGCCCGTCTATATGCCGATGACTCAACACTGTGGTTTCAGTAACCATCTTGTACTGCCTAGTTCTATCACTTCAGAAGCAAATCCTGTTAAGTAGACTATTGTTTATGATAATGATCGGTTAGTTTGTTCGCGTAAGATAGCTCGTCAGCCGTTTCACACCCTCTCCAAGATACACTTCCATCTTCTTAGCACACAGGTCACAGCAGTTGTGGACCATTGAAGAATTTTGACAAGAGCTCGTGTGCCTAGCTGCACCTGTTGAAACACTAAGTTTCCAACCCCTTCTACGTTTTTCAGTTTGCATCTTTATGTCATCACTTGTGTAGAGGGAACTGGAAATGGTGTTCTTATCATACGGGGTATAGTCACACAGCAACCATCTCATTTCCAGATCATTAACATTTCAACCTGGCTGGAATATCATTTGTGCAATGACACATATCCAGTTCCAAATGGACTGCTCTCAATATCTTGTTCCAATATATATGAAGCTGTAGTGGATGTTAGTTCGTATGGAGGTCAACTACAAAACAGCTGATAGGTTTCACCTTTTATGAAAGAAGGCGTAAAAGTTACTGAGAGTGACTGACAGATCCTTCCGCAACCCCAGTGGCCGTGACTGCATGGTTTGGTGGTCGGGCGTCTCTACTATCAACTATCGTTTGTTTATTGCTCGTGGGTTCAAGTCCACAGCAATCTTTAAACCTGCAACAGGGACTGTTCCAAGTGTGACATCGGTACGTCGATAAGGTTGAAAGCCAAGGGAGTAGGATGGATATCGTATTATCCTAAGGAGATACTGTTCTGTAGCAGTACTATAACTCAGGACCCGGAAGACATTTCACTGTTGAATTAGATTTCTCCTAACCGTTTTCTCAAGTTCTATTAGGCATGGATTCTGGAAATCCTGAACTGTGTTCAGCTCACTGATATGATAACTTTGTATGTAGTTTCGTCGATTACACTCCGAATGAATGATTATCCGCATCATTTGAACAGCTGTGTTTAAAACGTGGTAATATTTTTAAAAACAGTGTTACTTCGGCTACTTTTTCTTGAGGTTACTGGGTTTCTGTCTGATGGTGAGCGGTTTTCAATTCCTTCTAACGCCCCTACCCCGAAATCTCCTGATGAGCTAAGCTCATTGACAGATTTACCTGAATACCTCCTTCGTTTTAATTCTAACTTCTCTCAGAAGGAGAATATATTTTTTGATGTCTTGTCCGAGACTTACGAGGGGGGGGGGTGTTACATCGTTTGCCAAATTTTTTCTGCCAAAATTGCAGTTCTAAGCCCACTGTCTCTCAGGCTCGTATCTGATTTTAATGTTATGTGTACACTGCATGCGTTTGTGCTATTTCAAGGCAAGTTGCATATTAAGTTTTGTTTATTTTGTGGCTTCTAGGTCCATCAGGCAACAACCGTGTTTAGACCCATGTATGACTGCTGACTAGTTGCTATTGTTCATTGTTTATTTTTCAGTCTGGTTAATCAGTTTTACCTGATCTGTGTAATCGTAATGGATGTGTCGTCCTGGATGCTTCCTGACTCAGTTCAACCCAACCAATGCAGCGTATTGGTCAAATATTTTAAATCGCTCGATGACATACGTATGAAAACTAGTTCATCTTAAGTTCAGCATTTCATCCGATTTCACGAAAAGGTAAACATTTCTTGAGTCGCGAAAATCACCACAGTAGTTGAGTTAGTCCGTAAAGATGTGTAGATCTCGATTCGGACCAAATACGGAAGCGCTATACTCAAGCGTAATCGTAAACTTGAAGAAATTTCCAGAGGCTATTGAGTAAATCTGAAGTTATTTCTCATGCAACTGAGTGTGTTCAAACTTGATGTCCAACTACACTACTGATGTGTGGCCGAAGGGATACCAAGTCAACAAAGAAGTCACCGGAGTGGATATGAGAATATAAGTTTGAAATCACGTAAGCAGAATCTGGTGTTTTTCAAGCAAGCGCTTGATATTGGCACACATTTTGTCCCCTAGCTGTTCTTGTGTGTAGATGAGTACGGTTAACCGGGTGAACAAACTTATAGTCACTCGCTTTCCTCATCCATAGAAGTCAGTGTTGTGACCGATAATAGCCGTTCTAAGACAGAGATGTTCGGTGCTTTTAAAAAATCCGAAGATGTAATCAAAACCTTCGAAGTCAAGACCGACCGGGTGAAACTGGAGGTCTTGTGGACGGTCGTCGGAGTAAAGACATGAGAGATTCTGAAGTAGATGTGAACAGGCTCACAGTAGCTGAACAGGGCTGCCGCGATGGAGGTACTGACCACTTGGTCTGTAGACCTGCTTACTGTCAGAGAGTAACGTGGCGGTTCCAGTTTGCTCGGCCACATGTCGAATGTGGCAGTGATGTATGCCATGTCACTGAGCCTTATCGGACTAAGATTCACAACAGTGCTTTCTGATTGACTGGTTCAGTGGTGGTATGCGGACCAAGAACAACTCAAATCCCCATTCATGATCCGTCCAAAGATTTCGACTGACGGAGCTCGTCAGTTGTTGGTTAAGAGCTTCGTTAGTCATGCCTTTTAAAAACTCTCGGAATCTGTTAACAAAATGGACTTGACGTTGGAACGAAAAAGTTGGCATTAGGAAATGTCAGCTTTGAAGGTGAGAAAGATAGAAACAAAAATGCTACAGCTGTGAAAGACCTGTTATATTGGAGGATGTTATACTCGTTTGACAAAGAAAAGTGTCTAGCAATATACGCCCAACCGACTGTTCTCCTCTCAGATCGGGAAATTAGGTATTAGCTGCAATAAACAAGACAACAGTCTCGGTTGACACGGAAGTCAGCCAGGGCTTGAAATATCTTCGGTGGTTTTGCTGACTGAACCAAGGCCAAAGGAGATGGTTCACCCGTGCTCAATCGTCCTGCGAACAGTCGGCGGATTGACGTTCACTATACTTGAAGCTGACTTCAGTGAATTGCTAAAACAGTGTTTGAGTTAAATAGCGATATGCTTGATATTCTTGTGGAATGGTGTCGACAATGAGAAGACCAAATCAGAGCCTGGGCAGATTAAACAGAATACACCTGATCCAATCCCAACCCATGAAGTTCGGTTAAAATTTCCTGGAGTTGTTCAATACTGACGAAGAGCTGTTAGGCTATTGTGATTGAAGTGAATACAAAATCCCTGGCAAATCTAAGTGATTACGAACGTTTGATGTGAGAAAAACTCCGGTATTCTTGAATTAGCAGACTGAATGGCGAGTGAATGCTCGGAAGCCGACAGCTCTCTCAGTCTACATTTTTCTTGCTGATGAAGTACTCTACTGTGTTCTGTCTGGACCATACTTGTATATCTCGGCTTGGATATTGATTGGCTGGCCTACTCACTGTTCGGTCTTGCACAAGCGTGTGTCTAGGTCATCATCGGACATTCACCTCACACAAATTACACGGCCACATAGCCGGAGTCACGTTGACCGTCGTTTGCTCTTTTGTTGATAGCATTTGTATGCACCTTTCACGCTGCGTGTTTGTGGCAAAAATAGTCTACTGACTGCGTTTTGGTGTAAAGACGCAACAAAGCTCAGTGGGACAACATACCTGAAGTTTACGGTCACATCTTACTGTAATTTTCCGCTAACACACACGTTGTCTGATTCACCTGCATGTAGATGTTTCAGTTGATTTTTGCCTGCAATCGGTAACACATACGACGAGAGTGTGGAAACGAGTGGTAGTCACAAACTCGTTAGACATTATACACTAACCAGGCAGTCGAATTTTTCTAATCTTTGTGATTGTGATATCGCAGACTAACTTTGCACTGTTTCCCCTGTTGCACACACCCCAATGAACATTACCGCATTATAGATAACGGACTCCTTTCGACTCGTTCCAATTTGCACATTTTATCATGTTAATGAATTCGACACCATTAATCAGTTCGGATGTGATTTAAGGCACGATAGTTTATTTTCGCTTTGTGTGGGTTCTAAGCCTGTTTTAAATGTTTTAGATGTCATCGAATATCGAAGTCCGTTGCACTCTATCCCCAGTTAGGAGTTTACTGGGCATTGCGCGAATGGGAACTATCCGTACGTTCTCAAGCATGTAGTCGAACATATGATACACATTTTGCCTATGCAACACCACATGAAATGTGTTCACTAAGTCATCCCTAATTTTAGTGACAATTGTGCACTGTGTTCGGTGAACGTGAATTGGAATGGACGTGCGTTAATTAAGACATCTATTAACAGAATACCATGTGATACACCATTTGCTAGTTTCAAATTGCTGATTCTCCTCATGATCCTACAAAAAAGAGCATGCAGAGTGTATCGTGGAAGTTGATTTCTGGTCAGTAATGTGAAACTCCAAGAATCTTTGATTGCTCTGTATGATCACACAAAGGGTTTACTAACATCATCAACGAAGCACTTGTAAATGAAGAGTTCACATGAGGATAGCCCATGCGGGACGATTCGTTCTAACATTCGTCAAGGAGTCCAGATATTTCATTGTGTCACGAATGGCATGTGAGCATAACGGTCATCGCGCAGTCTTGAGGATTTCCGCTAACTACTTAGCACTTGCAAGGTGTGATGCAGCGGGCATATCATGTGTCAGCCCTAGTGGACAGTTATTTGTACAAAGACTGGGGGAATCGAGTGAGTATGAGATGATGGAGTTAGTCCGTTTCATTCGATCCAAATGTTTATGTGTGATATGGCCTTGTTGCTTTTGTCGTTTCAAGGAATTCATAATATGACTGTCGATTAGTGCCGCTTAGTCAGTTGTGTACAGTAGCTTCAGAAAGTTGTGATAATTCAAATGTATCAGCGATATCTTGTAGGTATAATTAGATTAATTTGGAACTATACCATTTTCCATATCTGTTTCCATTTTAGGCACAAGATTTTCCATTACGTGTTAAAGCAAATCACTTTGGTGCATTAGAATTTCCACCTTAGGTTCTTGGACGTGACGGCAAGAACGCGATTGGCCCAACTAACCGTAAGGGACGACCAATCTTAATTAGAGTGCTTCGCATTGGCTATTTTGGTAGAGGAAGTGGTTTGGGTTATTCGAGGGCTGTCAACGGATTTGCTTAATGAGAACGGGGTTAGCGGCCAAAGTAGAGCACAGATCACCTGACCCTGTTCCTACTAATTCATCAAACCGCTGACCGTATTGGTTCCTTTGACAGGTAAAGGGTTGCGAGTGGTTAGGGGTGTCTGTGAATCTCACGTCCAATAGGCGTGAGCTTTGGGGTCGTGGTAGACTTCGAGCTTTGATGTGAGAGTTAACCAGTTTGTGAGAACATTTTCATTAGTTCTCTCACATACATGGCTGGCGGACGCAAGTACACTTGCATCAGTCCCGAAACACGCAGACGTATTATCGAAGCATTTGAAAGGAGCGATGACTGACGCACGGTTGCCCTTCTGAACGGAGTCAAGTGTAATTCCGCTTACAAATGGCTACATGTGGATTGCATCAGTTATGAGGCTCAGCCTCGTAAAGGACACAGAAGCAAGATTCTGACAGAATCAGAGATCAACATGTTGCTGGAGTGGATTTCCGTGCACCCAACGATTACGCTGCAATTTTTGAAACTGCGCGTGAAGGCTGAGTTTGAGGAGTTGTCAAACTGTAGAGTGCACACAGTATTGTTCACAAATGTCGCCACCGGCGACAGTGGTCGGACTATCTTTGAATCTTAAAATACGAGGTTCGATGAAGCAGGTGATCCAGAAAACACGGAGAACCAATGCCGATGAGAAAGTGTGTCTGCCACTTGATGACTGATTAAGACATCTACAAATTTTTCCCTATGAATCCGTGATTATGGTAACTCTGATAAGATTTCATAGCTTGACCCAGGTCGTTATTTTAATCTTTAAGTTGTATTTGAACACGAACTCTTGAGCTTGACCGTGAAATGTAACACTCAATTGACGTCCTGTTTAGCCGATTCGAATCGAACGGATTCTAGCACATCATTTTCCATCATTTTGGTTACCTTCCTGTGGATTTTGAGTTTCGTTTCACAACACACACATCGACAATCACTCCCCAATTATATTGTATTGCATTAGCTTGAGAAAAATTTTTGACGACCACAAGTCCCTTTCATTTCGAGCATGACGTTTGAAAGATTTGGCATTAGATGGTAGATTGCAACGACGTAAACTATTCCAGTAAAACTTTGGGAACTCATTGTCAATGCGATCATTGAGGAGTCTTACAGCAGCTCTTGCTAAACATAACATACTCGTTGAGTTGCTTCGTCAACGTCGGGTCCTTGGACTGTTTCAGTCCACTCTAGATTTAGTGGAATTCACAAGAAGTCACTTTTGCAAATAACTGTTTTCGGTCATTCTCATTAGGTTTTCACAACTACATATGGTAAGTGCCGATTGTAGACGAGAAATAAAACAAATCAGATGGGTCATTAGAAATAAAAAAGAATTGCAAACGATCTGCAGACCGGACACTCTGCAGGAGGAAACAGCGTGTAGAAGTTGCATTCTGGCGTGAAACTTTAACCGGTTTAGACAGCGGAGGAAAAGCTGACTTTCACAAGCTAATCACAAGTGGGAGGTTAATGATGAAATCATTGGCCGTAGACTTTCAAATGTGGTCGACGGTGTCTAAACTGAGCAGGACTTATGGTATCGTTCGATGTCTATCTGCCACTGGTGCCATGCCTTAGGTATAGCTTGTCTGAGTTCTCTCTCTCATTCGGTATTTACTCTCTTACCTGTTGTTGTCAGGCTAATCACGTCGGGAGAACCACAAGGTGACTATCGGAAGGGATTGGTGAACACCTCCCGAAATTACTTCGCAACGGTTCGAGAAGGCTCATTTCCGATGCGATCGGCTCCCACTTAACGGACATTGGTCATCGACTAGATCCAAATAAAGCATTCCGAGTCATCTACAAGGTTTATCAAACCTACTCCAGAGCTTTCAGAGTGCAGTTGTTATCAACAGCCAGGGCTACTGCCATCAGACTCCACAACCGTAGTCAGTGTACCAAAAACAGTTAGTACTAACTTTCAGTCGCCATGACCTGTTGTTCCACAACCACTTGAAACCCGAGCAAGTGTAAACCACTTGAGACGGATGAGTGCACCTCACACGACAGGCACGTATAAAACCCTAAGGCACTCACCAAAACTCTCATTCTCTTCCAGTAGGCTGTGATCCGCGCTACTTCTGTGAGGTTCAGTTTGAAAGCTTACGTCCGCATTTAAATGAGCTCGATCCGCTGTGAGAAGGAATGCTCGAAAACTGTAAATGTGGTGGCGAATGAAGCTGAGTTATATTCGTATGTAATAGATCAGTCTCCTGCTAGGAACACGGATAACTAATCTCACAATCACAACGTCTTGTTCAAGCACCTTGGCTAAAGTCCTGTCCTTTACTGTGTAAGCGACAGCAACAAGGCTGTGAGGTAATCGAACAACGGATTGGATGTGTGTTTCCTTATGTAGCCTGCAATCAACTAGCAAATCTAATCTTAGATAAATTTATTGACCGGCATTCAGATGCATGGCCAGAATTGCGGAACGTTACCTAATTTAGATCAGAAGTTGCAGTGCAGTTGGCAGAGGGGTGTTGGATATCATAACTCATGACTAGTTCAGAGGTCTCTTTGAGTTGGGTAAATTAAACGCGATGATTCGTAGAATTTAAGGAATTCGGTAGGAAACACCATTACAAGCAAGCTCTATAGCAGTCAGCGATCATCAAGGTGAGTACAACCGTCACAATTATATGCAGCACTTTGTTAAGTTGAGAATGACACTGCACGTTGGTCAGAAGGACAGGATGCAACTATTCGGAGTAACAGAAACGAAAGTTTGACCCGAAAGTAATCATCCTTCTTATCTGAACCTTCTCAGTGTTCTCAAGTACGGTAGTTTCTCAACAAAATTCACCAAACGAAGACCACCCGCATTATGAGAACCATATCAGCTCAGTCCTTTCAGACCTTATATTCATTGGCCACGCACTGAGTTGGTACTTCCAGCTCTCTAAACCAAAAATCTTGAGTTTTTTCACAGAGCACTCGTTTAGATTCGGTAAGACGAATTACAGGGGCAGTAGTTTTGCGGCATTCTGATTCGTAAAATATGTAGACGGAGCATAATGATGGATTTTAACAAAATGGTCCCTTAACAAACTGTTCTCGAGCAAGGATCACTCTAGATGCAAGGTGCGTGTCGATTTGACACAACGGCTGATAAAACATGTTGGGGCGCTCTCACGGTTGTCGAAATTCGGCGAAAAAAATCATCGACAGTAGAACGCCCTATGAAATTAGCAACACATACGACACCAACACTCTGTGAAACCTACAGTTGTGAGTGAAACCAGTGTCATTGCCTGAATGTTTAACATACGATAATATTGTTCCGCGGTATCTCGATCGAATAACCACAGATTTATGAAATCTCGAAAGCGTTTGTAAATAATGCCATTTATTACTAGTGAACATTACAGCAAAGTTATCTAATTGGCATCCATCCATTTGGGAATGTCGGAGCTTCGGCTTGATTCGAAACAGTGACAGGAACCGCACATTTGTAATCGAGTCGTGCTGTACCGCTCGAGCGGTGAAACCATGCCGTAAGCCTTGGAGTCTAATGTTGGAACTCCATAAACTGACCACTTCACCGTGTATTCGATTTCGACTGATACATCGAAGAGACTGGTTTGTACTGGCGTGAAAGTTAGATAAAATCGAAGTGTGGATAACGTTAGTAAATATACGTATATTACAAGGAAATGTCAGTGTACCGTATATACGTGAATAGCACAAATGTGTATGTGCATAAAGTGTTGACTCGTACAGTCTGTTTGCCCTCCAACTGACGATGATCCTTGTATCATGTAAATGCAAACGCTGGGCGCTTCTGTTGTTGTTGCTATTCCCATGCCATATGTATTCTAAATTTTCGCTGTCTTGACTGAACAATGTAAACGAAATATTAACATCTGATGATATGTCTTCTACCGTTAATCTTGAAATGAATCAAGAGGATTCAGTGTTTCAAATTGTCCGATGGCTTGATTACCACAGGAACCCACCACAAGTGACACCTCTTCGCCAGAATGGATACCAATTCACGAATATTGTGCGCAGGTGAGCAAACGAGAACAACGTAATCAGTACCATGCTGCAATGGTGTACGGTAGTGGTTCCGACGTAAGACGACATAAACTGTTCTACATGGATCTAAGGGTAGGTCATGAAGCGTATGAATTGAAGTATTAGATCATACTTGGGTGGTAGTATTGATAGCAAATGTTCTTGCAGTAATCTCTTATGGATAACACCACTGACGGTGTAATTCAGAATGACCAGCCAACTGCTTCCAATGAATTAGACGTCGACATATATACAAAACAACACTTTAACGAGGCAAGGTTTAGGATAGCAATCAATAACGTGAGTGCACACGATTTGTGACCTGACAAAGTTCGCTACGCATTGCGAACTACATAATAGGGAACAGGGGATTATGAAGCAGACAACAAGGTCAAATGTGAAGTTAAACTTACAAGAGGGACAAACGACCAGTGTTATCCGCTTTACTATACCAAGCTAACAAACGAATCTTTCTTAAAAATAGAGGTAGGCACCAACGTCTAAGGATAATTACCTCAGCACAACGCAACAACCAGGCTTATTATTTTGTATATAATTGTGCATGTCCTTGTATGATCCACCTGACGATGATCCTGTAGGAGTCGATGTGCATTCATTGATGCTATTGGTTTGTGTGGTTGTTGTGTGCATACGCCACAGGTTGAATAGAGCTCATTCATAGGACCACTCACTATCAACTTGCACTATGAAAATATTATGTTATTTGAAACCTAAGGTACTAAGCTCGATGGAATAATAGAGATTCGAATGTTAAAAAGTGACTACTGATAAGTAGCAGGAAAGTTAGTTGTTATGAATTGACCGTTACCCTCAAGAGAGAGCATCTTTCGCTTTCCGACAGATAGTTCGGCCAGCTCCTTCAAAAAGCACCAGAATCAAACGTCGCTCTTCGTAGAACCTGTTACTGGTGCACCCCCTAACCGATATAGGACATGGAACTCTAAGAAAATGAGCAGTAGTCAATAAGACTTATGTACATACTGGACAAGAAAATAGAGATAGACAAACCACTCATCATTAACATTGACGATTCGGTGTCAGCTCATAGGTACATAGAAATTTTACAGCGCTCAGGGTGATCCACTGACATTCTGCTGAATCTTTTTGTGTGGTTTACATGCTATGTTGAATTCGTTGGACTTATATAGTTGGATTGATCTGATGATGGATGATCGAACGCGGTTATTCATCAACACTTTCTCCTATTACTCAGTGGGGGTTTTCACCTGATTTAGAGCTTGCAAGAACCATGTAGTGTTCAATGAGCTATCTCGTTATATAAGCTTCGAAGTCAGGCTTGCGGGCACGAATGAATTGATCGACTTTCTTAACAGTAGTACTGGGGATAATGTGTACCTCAAGATGGTCTGCAAAACGCTTCGTTGGAGCTGTATTCGTCCGAATGTGACGTCACTCAAACGTCACCCTCTAAACCAGGGATTACAAACCGGTGGCAGAACGATCTGGACGAACTGACAGAGGACGAACGTCATGAAATTGATCAATATGTGCAGGCAGTCGCTACCAAACACGCACACAAAACCGGCCGAGACTGATGGTCGGACTCGGCGCTGAGGAGCCTGTACCGCAATCTTCTTTCAACCTAGACAATTATGTGTATATCTTGCCAAAAAGTACTGCTCAATACGGCTGTCCTTGAAGTATTAGCGTTCTGACCACAGTTTTGTTGTTGTGCACGCCGTAGAGATTCGCAGTTAGAAATTATGATATAATCGGAATGTCTCTGTAACCAGACCTGTCGGTCAAGTCCCACTGCAAATGCCAATCTGGAGCAATCCAAATCAGATCTAGTAAACTGCTGTCATCAGTATTGACCAACTCAGTTTCGTCATAAAAATTCTATTAGTGCTAGACATCTCCAGGCCTTGAGAACTCTCCGTGGACGAAATGATATCCTCAGGGTACGTCCCGATAAAGGTGCACGCAGAGTTATTTTAGAAAGGAAGAACTACATTTGTAAAATGCTGGAGATTCTCACAGAGCGATGTGACTTTAGGTAACCTGAAAGTGAGAAGGAAAAGTCGTAGACAATCACAAACGAATTTTACAACGGGGGATAGGTACAGAAACACAGTTTGAACGATTTAAACAGACTGGTCCTATTGTCCATCATCTATACATCTTACCCAAAATACATAAGTCAAATCATACGTTCAGGTTCATTCTTAACTTGCGCAATTCTCCGTACCACGCAATAGCAACTGTGCCCACACAGCCTGCGAGAAATGTTCGATTTTAATGCTCATTTAGGAAACATGAGAACTATTAGTCAATGCACGTGTATACTAGACGTCTGATTATTATTTACAAGTGTCCCTATGCTAGATGCTGTCAATTTCAATTACAAATATATCGACCCATCGAACACTCAGTTCAGCATAGTCATATCTATGTCAAAAGAACTGTTTCCGCGATGTATGCTCAAAGCGCAATTTAAATTTGATAACAAACCGTATGGTTAGACTGACAGGGTCTCAATGGGGTCCCCGATGGGTCTACTACTAGCGGATATTTTCACGAACAAGCTGGAATGCCAACAACTAACTATAAACAATTTGTGCTCCTATAGATGGTACGTAGACGATATTTTTTGTTCTGTTGAAATCTGAACAAGATCTACCTGCCGCTGTTCACTCGCTCATCCAGGCACACCACGCCAACAGAGTTACTTCTGAGACGGAACCAGAAAACTCGTCTCACTTTTAAGATGTAAACCGGAATAGGCACCAGGACGGTAGCTTATAATGTTTCATCTATGTTGGAGCAACGTGGACCAGGAAATGCAAATTTCAGTAGTTTTGGGCTTTTGAAGTAAAAAACGAAGCTTCATCTGCTATCCAACCAGTACAGCAATGAAAAGTTGCTCTACGGAGACAGCATTTTATGAAATATAGACAGTCACTAATATGCTGCAAGAAAATGACTATCCGGGTCGTTTTATAACCCGGAACATGACTGCAACCAAGCCAGAGTCCGATTATCAATGTGGACACACAAGTCGTATTCAGCAGAGATACTCAAACGTGAAATGCATCAGGTTCTTGCATGCGCATTCCCGGCGGCAAAGATACACTGCCCATTAACCACACATTCCCACTGGAACTGAGACTAAAAGACAAACTCCTTGTTAGGAGAA
>QNGE01008639.1:0-15908 GCA_008508345.1 Paragonimus westermani | reverse complement strand
GATGATGTCAACTCGCTTAATGATGAAACGTTTGCAACCTAACCGCCAAGCTCGGCGAACATATCAATACGAAAACCGTCAACCCGAGCTACGAACAACACCACCACTGATCCGCTCCAGACTACTAACAAACTCGTGTTTCTTCATCCAACCGTGTGATCGATCGTTTTTGCAGATTACGCTGCTACTAGAATATAAAACATTTAACGCTCAACAAACAATCTAATTGAAATGACATTCAACTGCTTGGATGATGGAATTAGTACGTATTGACTTCAAGAATGCGTTGCAAAGATTATAACATTCTTTTCTGATATGCAGTAGTAGACCGGTTTTGGTAAATTTCAGGGAGTTTGCTTGTTTTACTTTTTTAAAATTATGGGGAGGAAGCAACTGGTCAAACAATAATTACGTAGAACAATTCTGTATACTTTGGCCGCAATACTTCAGAAACCCAACCGCGTATCATGCTTGGTGGAAGCATCCACTGAGTGCACTAAGCATTAAGTAACTCATGAGCATCTCATTGCCGGATATGGCCTATTAATTGAGACTTTGCTCACTCTCTGTCAACTGTCATTTTGAGGAACATGCATCGATGTGTATGAGAAAGATTTGTGTCATGCGCAAACAACGATTATGACGGAACAAATAGAAACAGGATACGCTGATCATGTCTAGCATGAATTATGCAAACTGTCTCTTGTTTGAGTGGCACTGTCTGNCTTGTTTGAGTGGCACTGTCTGGTTGTAGCTTGTTGCTTGGCCCAATATAATAGACATTCAACAATAGCCCTTCGAGGTTCGTTGTCCTGCTGAGGAACGCAAGTACACGTGGTGAGTTTGTTGACTATATTTGTCTGTTCTTGTTGCTTACATTACAAAAACGATGCAATAACCCGAAAGAACTCAGGGCGTGATCTTAATTATTTAATTTCCTACAAAATGCTTGCACACTCCATAAACAGTGCTAATAATAACCAGCACAACGTCGGTAAACAGCACAATTTCCGTACCTCAATATGCTGTTTACTCAGTCATGTTTTATTAACCAAAAATAAATCGCGTCTTCAGTTAGATTGAAGTAGTAAATACGCTAGACCGGAAATGCATGTTGTCACGTTTTTAATTTTAAAGCAAAAATTTTTCTTGTAATATCTGGCTATGTGACCAGGTAATAAGCCGTCTGCGGTTTTACAGACTGCAAAATGTAAATACAGTTAGGTACATACAAAATGCCACTCTTTGATCCTCTTTCCGTTTACCTGACTCGATTTTGGCAAACTATGTAACAATTGACGTCTCACAAATTACACCACACTGATTGCATGTAAGTTACGCCGGTCGTCATTAAGAGATGCGTCTTGGACTCAAGCGTTGGACTATATCATACTCCCAATGGATATATAGAAAAACTCATTAAATACGAAACAGAACCTTCGTAAAAATAACCCAGACCTATAAATGGGTTCAATCGACTGTTGGGAACCGCATGCCTTTGTGTGACACAACCCTACTTGCTAAACCGCGAAGCCACACCGTCGGTCCAGTAAGTTTGTTGATTATTTATCTCCTGCCTATGGTTCAGCTTAATTTAATAAAAATCCTTATTTCACAGCAAAAGACTGAAAGCCCATTCACGAAAGTGACATGAACTTCCATTTATCTGCATTGGTTTTATTGATGATCCGTTGTTTTATAAGGCTTCTTGTAGCAGATTACACGTTCATATTGATGTTCGTCTGTATGCTCCGCAACTTCTGCATTCAACTATATCAAATTCATCTGTAATATGTCCGTTACCTTACTATCAGTTTTACCTGGCCCAGCGACAGTTTGTGGTAATCCAGGTGGTTTTTATAATACCGTCCAACATCTTCAGGTTTGACCGAACACAGCGTACTACACTAATTTGAAAGGCTACAAACTGGAACTAATGCAACGCCAGCACAGTGATACGACGTCAACCAACAGGTTTTGAATAATAAATACGCCTAGTGTACATATCCAACACATGAGTGTTTCGCCCGATGTTTGGTCATGACTGGTTAATATACACTGAACCTTATTCCTACTAAGTTGTATAGTCCAGACTCCAATGAAGTAATCGACCATACTCTTCAGCACAAACTACTACATTCAAGATTTCCACTCATTAAAGTTTCCCAGCGGCGTATATTTATATCATATCAGGGTGGTTAACTCGGTTCACTGTCCACTTATGACAGTTTAGTTATGCCTAAAGTGTGACAAGCAGCACCGTGATAAACATGGTTTGATCGTGAAAACATGGACGATAGTTCAAACCATGGTCGTGACAAAAAATGATCAAAATACAAGGAGACCTAACATGAGCAAGAAGCTATTCCGATGTTGTTTTTAGAAAGAATTCGGATTGTCGATTCAGAACAATAGTAAATTTGTGATTATTGTTGAATAATGTTCAACTTCCAACGGATGTTTGGAAAACAGTATGTTCCGGCTCATTTACTGGTTGCCTGGCGTTGAGCAAAAATGATACTCAAATCAACCTCATTTAGTTTGACATTTGAACACAAACAAAATTGTAAGCAATGATGTGCAAATACCTACCAATCCACCGACGAAAAGATTCCTACAGCAAAAACATGAAAAAGAATCTACAATGACTTACCAGAACACAAATAAGATGCACACAACTTTGATGCATAATTCTTTCTCAATACGAAAACCTCCGATTAGGTTTCCATATTTTATCATACATGCTCGCAAACCTTCCAAGAAAACTCAGTAATGCAGGTTGGTTGGACGGAACTTAGCCAAGTGATTTCCCTTAATCAACTAAACGGCATTAATCTATTCATTGTCACTGGTCACATATCGCCTGGTAACATAAAGCTGACCAACTGAATTCCTCGGGTTTAGTCATTGATACTTCCATCCATTACACTACCCTGAATCAGAAGCCCATCTAGTGAGCGTTGAGCTGTGTCCGACGCTCCCTGAGGATCATGGTTTGCGAATGTGGTAAGGTGCTGAACATTTGCTAGAAAAGTGAAATGTACTTGTCAACCTCTTTTCCTTAGTTTCAAAGTGTCTTGAACAAAAGCTTGCTTTTATTTAACATTATCACTTATTCAAAAAACCTACGTCTTCGGACAACTGTAGAACACATCTTCACCCTCGATCACATACAAGGCAGTTAAACGACGGTTGCTTTATCACTCTTCTAAGTATCTTACAGTTCAAAGTACGTAAAAGCCATACAACCAGACAGGGAATCAGCTCGAAGCAATTCTCCTGGGTGACTTGCCACTAACAAAACATGCTTTCAGCCGCTGTCTTCCGGACGGGGTTGCTTGCATTCAACTATCTCGAGTGTGCGCGCTGCAGTTTGGCTACCCGTTCTCTCACCCTGACCTCACAACAATATATAGATTGACAAATGGCTAATGGGCCTGATGTATTCGAAATCATCAGAGCAGCCGTGAGCCGGCATATGAGATTAACCCCACCAAATTGGCAGTTTCCGTGTTTCATTTTCATTGCAACTCTTTTCTTACATATGTACCGTGGATTTTTCCACAAAATACTTACCATTTGTACATTTTATTATAGTGTGCAGTCATGTCGGTAAGCTTTGCGACCGATCATTTTGACTTCAGTGATAAGTAATTTCCAAAACTCTCACCTTACACTCGCCAGGAACTTCTATATAAAGGAGGCCTACCATAAGGCAACATATGTTGTCCCAGATGACAGAAGACCAAGCTGACAGCTTAGAATCGTGTCCAAGTATATCTGAGCTCCTGGCGTAGCATTCTAGCCCAGCCGAGGCAGAGATCATTGGGTGTGCGAGGTCTTGCTCTTCCTGGTGTTAGTTTGTCCAATCGAGAATCATATTTGTCGTAATTCGAAACCATCAAAAAGTGAAGTGAATTTGAGAAATTGAATGGTTTGCAAATACAAGCACGTTCTACATATTTCCACCGTGTATCATGATCATGAAAGGTCGCCATCCACAGCGTCTTCATCAGAACATGCCAAATGATTACAAGTCTTTCAGTAATTGGGTATTTGTGGGATTCCTTGATGTGCGTTTATTCTCACTGTTTTCACTAATATTTATGCATATCTATGAAAGGGCCCGCAGTGTATCCGGATGTCTTTTATTTTGATAACCACGACTACGCTGTTGTTTTGTTTTGTTAGAGTACCCAGATGTTTTGACAACCAGAAGCTGAGGTTGAACTTGACCGTTTCACTGATGGTGGATTCCGCCATATGCAATAAAAGGTGGTTTATCGTAACTTTTTTGTGTCGAATTTCTCATCTTGGCGGTTTATGCATCTGTTGGGTATGTCGGTGTTTTATTTATCAACAATAATAACGATAACAATAATCAGGGCATTTCAGTGATATCTTCCTGACTGTTGCTCAAATTGGTTGTTAAGTGAACTTTGTCTTTCGAAAGCACCAACCACATGTTATGCCGTCAAACCAATTAAATACGCTGGAAACCCTGGAAACTATTTCATCCGGTCTGTTCAGGCAACCCTTCATTGTAGGTGGCCCGTACGTTATCGCGTTAATTGGGTATGTTGATTCCAAATAAACCTTTGCTAAATCTTCAACAGTGTGTTAGTTATTTGTCCAACGTTATCGTTTTATGACATATAGCAACACTGAACGATCAGTCGAACTTCTGCTTAGGCACGTTTTAACTTGACGATTTTCAGTTTGGAGGCTCAAGTTTCATAATTAAAACATACACAGAATACCACAAGCTTGAACTGGCTCATTTCTTCCACATCGTAGACTTTCAGCTAACCACATGTGTTGGTGTTAAACCGTTTCGTTAACCACTGCGTCCGTTGTTCAGCTGGCGCCCATCTGGGGCATGCTTTCTAACGTACTTTATTCTAATTCCAACGCATGAACAAACAAAATTCTCTGGCTCATTCCGTTGGATTTCAATTTACAACAGGAATAACTTTGAAAAGTTTATCACGATTTTCCACGCCCTATCGCGTCAGAGTCATGTTCTCATCAAATTCAAATCCAGTGGACCGAAAGTTAGGGTTGCTTTCCCGTCAATTCACAATGAATTCATTGGGTTTTCATATGAGAACGTGTGGCATTTCGATCTCAGTAAGTGATCGGCTGGTAATTGAAAAACGTTAAATTGGAGGCAGCCGTCAATTGTTCATTAGATACAAGTGTGCCTTAAACACAAAGTTTTCTAAATACAATTCTCGTTGTCTGTTCAAACACACTTTACTCAGTAGTAACGAGCAGTTAAACTAAGTAGTTTGATGACGGTTTTGATGATACTGTTCAAAAGGCAAGAATTATTTCATAAACACTGTCAGCACTGTGTTGGTACTTGGAAAACACACCATGTTTCCGCACTCGTTTTTAGTTCATAAAGAAAACCCGGCTAAAACCGTTGCTTTTAATCCTCCGGCGCATTCTGTTCTGATTATATTATCGTTCGTCTAAATATTGTGCATAAATCCATCAAACTGTTTGTAGTTTTTCATTGTATCTAGTTTATTGCCATTGAATTTTATTGTGATCACCAGAATATTTTAGTTTTTGTCATTTTCTACACAACAAGCTGAGTAGTTGAAGATGCAGCCATAGTGGAATTTTTTGAAAGGCAAGTAGTTTGAAAGTTATTTGTCCTAAGTATAACCCACGGAAAATAACTCAAACAACCATACACAAATTTAGACATAAAATTAGTCCCGTGTAGTTGATTGCAGCAGGGACTTCGATGAATTCATAAACTCGAATAGTGCTTTACTAACGCTAACCGTCTGAATGGTCGTCTGTCATATATCAATACAGGCTATGTGGTAATTCCCTCAATACAATTTCTGCACTGCAACATTTTTAACAATGCAGTTTTGATAATACCTTCACAAAAAACTGGAACGTTTTAAAATCTCAAATCTCCTGGCTTTAACCCGATATGGAAGATCGCCACACAATAACCTATTAACAGTAGCCAGATTTTCCGCGCTGATTCTGGGGTCCCGGTAACTGCCACTGACATTCGACGCAAGGCCGCATTGGGTTTGGTCTTCAACTAGGCTATCACTTTCATCCATGTGAAATTGTTTACTGTCCTTCTCGTTGGTGAGCCCAGTCATTCGTAGACATGTCTCTGACAGCGATTCAGTCTTGTGTGATGTTCATTGGTCGCATCATCATCCCAGTCTCTCTTCGGCCTGTTGGCCATCTCGACACTAGCATCACGAAAGCGCTAGCTTACGAATACTGAAATGCGCGCGGAGGGAACGGTAAAATTCGGGAGAGGATAATGGAACTGTCAGCAAGCTGCAAAACTAACCGCCAGGCCGCATTGCCAATTGAATTTTGCTGGTCCACCCGACGGTGTTCAATCTAGACTTGATAGATGCACGCCATAATTGGCCAGAGATAACTGCAATTTCTTTGGCATCATCCGCTTCTACAATCACTGCTCTGCTCCGTTTTTTGTTCAGTATAGATTACTCGGCACCCCCGAGTGGGACCAGGAGCCCCAATTTGCGTCAACATGCTAAAGACTTTTGTCACTGTTTTTAAATGCAGCACATGAGATATCCGCCGTATCACCCTCAGTCCAGCGGCTGAGATGAACATTTTGCGTACAATTTCAACGTCACCAGCACTGAACCATGAACTTGACTCTAATGGATTTGTTTTCAGTCTGCTGCACAACTCTAGTGCTTACATTTTCTAATGGACGGTCACCAGCCAAAAATTTCGTGGATCGCAAGCTTCACATGATCCATCGTGTATTCATTTTGAAGTGTGAACTGTTCAACCAAACTCAGGGAGCGGTTTCGCCATCGTAGCAACCGCTTGCACTTCGAGTATCGTCCTGATCAAAGAAGGGGAAAAACGCTGTTCGTCGTTGAAAGGCGCCGTATCACGTCCTTGTAATTAGCAGCCTATGAAGACGTTGGGGTAGTCAGCCGGGTCCAAAACACCTAGACGCAATATCAACAGGCAACGAGTACTTACTTCCAATGGACAGAGTTTCGGACAGGTTCGCCGTTTGGGATGTGGTCACCCTCATATTTCGGATGTCAGATGCCCAGTTCACCACTAACCTGCTGTCTGCACGTTGGAACAAACGTACCAGGTGCCCAATTCTTCCCATGCGGCTGAACCTTCCGGGCAAATGTCTTGTGTGAACGAAACCTCAAATGAGAGGTGTTGGGTGAATTCCATTTTACTTCCGACATTTAGTCCAAAATACCTTGTTTTTGATGTGATGAAATTCAATCTGGGTACCTGTTTCTCTTTAGTCTTTGACTAATCTATTCCGCTTCTAATGCATCAAATTGGGCGGGATTCTTCAGGGCCAGTTGGTCTATAAACATGCAGACGCCTATCACCTGTTTTCGTTAATTAGAGGGTAAATACCTTCTCGGCTGAAAGTCAGGTTCTTGTGTTTTTGTCCAGGGTTGGCGTTGGCGTTAAATTCCACATTACGTGCTTGTGGCTAGTATATCGTGTACCCCTGCGTCAATCACTTCCAGTTTCCGTTGACTGCAAAGGTCGCCACAATGCTAACTCTCTAGATTAATGAGAAGGTGCTCTGGACAGATTATCCTGTGCAAATGTTAACGCGCTGTGTGCATTAGCACTTTCCACTCACTTCGCTTCATATTTCAGAATGGTCAATTTGCCTTCAAAACCGCAAGCCAAACCGTTTCAGACTGTTCAACTGTAAGTCCAGCAATGCGAGTCTAATATCCCCCACCTACTAATTGATCGCATCGTAAATGGTTCTCCTTAGCGGAAACCCGTTAAAGTCACTGCCAAACACTAGTCGTATCTTGCAAAATGTAACTGGGTCTTCATGTTATTCAACGGAATCTTGTTTTTGTGACTGCGAAATTTCTAGAACTATGACACATGAGACTATCACCTTCAAAAGAGAGCATCGGATAAAACAAGAACACAAGGGCTTTTGTACTGTGGTTTTTAAAATGCTTGGTGAACTCAGTATTCTGAGCTCCATGACTACAAACATTGTCACTTCAAGGACAAATCGTGTTTTCCGCATAAACAGTGGTCTTACATTTTTCGTTTGAAGTGCTCAAGCTGTAATGTTCATTTGCAGTAAGTTGGAAGAGTCGTGCAGGTTGAAGTAAGAATCGATTATCTGAAAAATAATCTGTATTCCTCCCAGATCACCTGGATGATTTATGAGCAAGATTCATTTATAAAAAAAACCATCATGACTATCAGCTCACTAAGTTTTTCAACTCTCCTCTGGAAAGATTGCCCTCAACGTTATACCCAACCCTAAATCAGTTGGATACACGTTCGTACAATTACACCATAATATGCCCCAAGAAATCCTCATTGAAAAATTTTATATTTGGGTCTCGTTTTTCAATACCGTCTACATATTTTCCAATCTGCTAATGCGCAGCCGGTTTCCTTTTGCTTGAAATCTGTAGAAATAACTCCCAACACTTCGTTCTGTAAACCATTATGAAATCATTTCCAATGTATTGATCGGTTTAAATCATCATACGTTGAAAAACCTAGGGACATTTCAGTAAACCAGTTCAGCATAAATTGTGCAACAGAACGCGAGATAAGAAGATGGGGTGAATGCGCGTGAGGATGCGATTAAAACATGAGGGCCTTGCTTTCACAACACGCCGAGCAACAGGAATCAACCTTTACCCACCCAACAAATTTTTGTATTCATGTAGCTGTTACCGAGCATGATAACCTGAAATCCCAGTGTTCATAAGGTATTTTGTGCAGATGAAAAATCGATATTTTGTTCACAAACAAACAAATCTAATCGGTCATTTGGTTGATACAGATGGAACACCACTGAAACTTGATGATATCTTTCACGTTCATACTTTACTGCGACTATATTTGAATACATCAATAACAATAAACAGACAGAACTACAAATATTGTGCTTACGTTCCGGCAAAGATGAAGGATGGATGGGATAAAAAAAGCTGCCAAACTAAAGACTACGTCGGTTGTCGAATCTTCTGGATACTTTATTATGGGCCTTGTGTTTTAACTGATGTAAATTATTCCAATAATCATCGCAGTTATGCCAAAGTGATAACTAAACTGGGCAATCCAATTATATTTAATTCCCACTCGTGGATCGAACACGTGGAGTGGGTTCATGTTTTGATAGTGAATACACAAGTTTCGCATTGAAATTTACTCAGCGTAGATAGCAGTCGATATAAGTGGCTGAAGTGCGTTTTTTGGGTCTGAAACTAAACGCAGGTTACAGCTAGAATCTCAGCCGTGCTTTCTATGACAATTCTCGTGGTCGCCGTATGCAAGCAAGAAAATTCCAACGCTTCGTTTGTAGTGAAAAAATTAAACAACTTCACGTGTCAACTTTGAACACAAAAGTCAGAAACAGTTTCTGCACAGGGTATCTCTCGAGTACGTTTCGCCGCATCCCATCGGGTATATACTGCGGTCTTCGAGTTTATACAGCAAAGTCCAATGAACATTGTGAAGCAAACCAACAAAACCAACAACCACACAAACAACCGCACACGCATCAATTGCCAAGGAAATCTGGTAGTGGTGATCACCTCATTCCACACGCAGAGGGGCTGCTCCCATTTGTCAAGTTCCACCACCTCAGCGGACTGGAGAAGCCCTCGATTTTTTTGGAGAACATTTCCGAGAAGTCTCTTGCAGGTTCAGTGGAGAACGACTTGCCAGTTAGGGTCCAGCAACCGACGGCTGCTTGCGGCCTGTCATATTCTGACCTGACCTTGACATTTTGGTATTCATGAGCGGACGCATGACGGACGCAAACACCACTGTGTTTGTTGACTCGATCACGTAATTGCCATTCCGCTCTGTCTATGTGAGTGGCCCGGCATTCTCACGAGAATTCATAAATGATGTAAGGTTAGGAATTGAGCGGTAGCGGTGTTTCAGTAGCGGTGATGAGATTCGAGTGATGGTGAACAGCATGACCACTTGAGCCGCGTAGAACGTACGCTTCGTGGTCGCTGTGAGACGTGTTTCCAACAGAGTAGTATATCAACATCCTTGGAAGACGAACGATGATAGAAACTCAAAATAAGAGCTGTTGAATACACCACAGTAGCCGCTTCTGTTTTCTCGCTTTTTCCACGAATGCTGATAGGTAACCATTTACTCTTATCGTGGTTCTCAACAGCGGCATCCACCTGGTCAGTGTTTCTTTCGAACAGATTTATCATGCACGATGAAGCGGAGTTTTCACTGGACCATGCTCGTAGTGGAATGTCACAAAACTGTGAAAGTTGAGGCATTGCCCAGTGTAAGTGAGTCTCCGATAGACGGACGGCAGTACGGAGCTGTCGTTCCGGCGCTCTATGATAATGCCCAGAAACGCCAAATTCTCATGATGCTCTTACTCAAGGGTAGAGTTAATTTTGGGATTCAGCTTGTTAACTGAGTCTAGTACACTTATCGTCATCTCCTTGGCGTCTCTTATTAACAGGTCATCGTCAACATAACGTTAATAGGAGACGATCCGTCTGATGACAACCTCTGCTTTCTGCTGCATGTGGGCAACAAAAATAGCGGACCAACTGGACTGTCCGTAGCAAATCTGTCGAGTTATGTACAATCAGTTCCCTGGAAGTAGAAATTCACGTTGGTTGTGCACAATGACAGAAGACATACATAGTCTCATGTTTACTTGATATGAGGCTATGTTTGATGAATTGTCAGACGTCCGCATCAGGGAAACAGTTATGCACACAGAGTCGGTGTCCAAACTGGCTAGATGCTTGTCGCTACAATCCTAAACATTGAGTGGGTCCATTAGCTGAACCCCATTTCTCCCGAAAAAGGCCACTCTGGGGTGATTGAAAGGTAGATGATTACTGCATGCTTGCAACGTTAAGTTATTCACAATCCATTTGCCGGTCCCTCATGGATTTTCAAACCGTTGGTTGCTTTACGGGCCGAAGAAGTTGAGTCAGCCATCGTGCCCACTTGTAGTATTGTGAACTGAACAGGGATAGCTCTAGCCTCAGAGGTACACCAACATCACGGATTGTTGACAATCCATGTGACTCGGCACGTGATCACGTGTGTGCAACAGATCTTGCCACTAACTGATATATGAGCTGTTCTTCTGGCAATGCTCGTACTTCCTTGTTAACGTGTTGTGCAATTTTACCAACATTGTCTGCTGGGAAATCTTGACAGAATGTGGTTATGGCATTTGACACTAGTCAGCTCTATTCACGAGCTCATCGCCGGAGACTTTGATCGGTTGCAAGTTTATTAGTTTATCGTTGGCACGTAGCTCGGAAGAGTCCCCATTATGTTTTGAAGTCAGGATTGTATTCTGTTTGGAGGATGTAGCTTTGTGTTTGTGTTTGAGATCGACTGACCCGAGTTGAATCAAATGCAAGCGTCCTGTGATAACATTTAAGTAGGAAAATTTGGTCAACCAGAAGGTGAGACTGGACTCGTGACTCAAAGACCTCGTTCTTCTTTGGATTCACGCAAACGGTAATCAGCCGTGCACCATCATGTCTGTCTGGAAGAAATATGCGTAAAAGTCCTTTCCATTGGAGAGGCTCTTACCAATTATTCTTTAGAAGATACCGTGATCCTGTCGCTGCTATGAGCGGTGACCAGTCAGTTCACTCCGAGTGATCCAGCCCATAAGAAATTGGTCTAGGGAATATTCATTTTGGCACACTTTACCCCGGTGGAAATTTACACCAAGACGATTACCCACCGGCAATAATCAGAGAGAGCCCTGTAACTTCTGTAGCATAATAAGTCAAGTGGACACAACCACATTTGCAAAAGTGATTATACTTTGGAGGATTTGTTCTCCGAAGAAGCAGTTCCAGGCTGAATTGCTCCAACAGGAAATGTCTCCTAAGGTCGTTGCCTGTGGGGTCTAATTTTCTAAGTCGAATTCACCAGGAAGAAGTGGTGGGGATGAAGAGTCACAAGACTGTTAGTTATAGCGCAGTTAGCTTGTGAAATGACCCTTTAGTAATCGATATTTTTGTGATTTTGACTGCAGGTTAGGCTTGCCATAGTACATTCTTCCAATTCATCCAACACATACTTGATTCTGCCACCACCCTATAATCCGCTCACAGGTTGAGCTTTACACAATCAGCCTTTGAACGGTGACATTCAAGATCGGTTTATTAAAACCGCGAACCAACTGACCTATCTCATGTTAGTTTCTGTTCATTCAACCAAATATCCAGCAGAGTACGTTCAGATAAATTCTGCCTGCTGTTCACAGTTCAACGAAAGCGGGCCAAAAATGTTTTTATCTTGAAAAGTGAACATGACCTCGTTTTTGGTCAGCGGAATACACTGCCCCTGATACGTGATAGTGTTGGTAAGAGGTTTCGCTCTGTAGAAACAAGCGTAGCAGAATCTTTCCGTGAATCGTACTTTGAGGGGTGAAACTGCTCAGATCACCTTAAAAAAACAGCCAGCAGGTACCGATCCCAGCTAGATACTGAATTCGGAGTGGATTGCTAAAACGAGGAAAAACGATAAACAACTTATGGAATGTTATACCAAGCACAGTGCCCGTTCATGCTCAGCCCAAGTATTATCGCTGAGATAAAATCATAAGATAAGCCTGAAAACTACAAAAAACAGAATAATTTCAGGGAATCAAGTGGTGACCAACGGTACGTTTAGTTCTGCGTTTTTCGTGCTTTTCTTGAACACAGCTTGTGCGATAGAAAAGAATTGGAGCCCTATGAGCAGAGTTGGGGTGCTTGGTAATACTATGGGATATTTCTGGTGGACAACCTTGAGGCACTGAAAGAAAGTAGGGACAATATGATTGGCAAAAAGAGATGCGCGAACGAGTGAATCGAAGCAATCAAATACTCCAAACATAGGACGATTGGTACTGTGGAACGGTAAGGTCACTGTACTGACCTACAGCGGATCACGCACAAATTCACAAGGTGAACGGCAATAATTTGACTGTCTACTGAAAAACGGCGGACTTCCAGTTTTGAGGCGGCACTAATGAAGATAGCAAAACTAAACTTTTGAAGTGATCAATGAACTAGAAGTTGAAAAGACGGTTAATCCGGCAAACGTGTGGTGAACAGGCCAACCCATTTACTGATATTTCATGTAAACTAAATAAAAACATGGTTATATATTGACTGAATGAAACCATTTAACTATCTTAGTCAGCTATAATGCCTACGCAAGTATGCACTTCTTTTAAGCATTTACTAGTAACTCATGTGTGACCACAAACGGTGGAATGTTTTCCGGGTTATGCGATGCTCCACTAAAGTTCGTATAACTCCGTATTGTTGTAGAGTAACTAGAAGGCAACATGGTGATCGACTAACTTGGCCGCATCACGCCTGTATGAATAGACTCGGTCGATTGCGAAGTACCAGTTGGTCACGGGGACTCGAAATGTAACGCATAATTCAGGCGGATCATCCTTAAACCGATGTTCCGCAACCTGCTTTGTGCTGGTTTGTATTCAATAAAGAGAAATAATCGGCTGTGTTCCAAGATCAAACGGTCCGACAACTAACATCTTTGGCTCTTAAAGAAAACGGGTACCGATTGAGACTCTCAAATCAAACTATTTCTTGCTGGTGAGTCCGGGAAAGAAAAACACCAATCATGGAATGTCGGTTTGGATGTGTGTCTTTTAAGACACCATAGGTAAAAGGAACAATTCACTACAATCAGTAGCCTGCGGAATGCCCACAACAGGGAACATTCGATAAGGATCATTTGAATTTCCAACGTACTGGAAATTACAGGCAGTTTTAGTTAACCTTAATCCTTGAACATTATACAGTAATTTAAACAACAATTTGAACATTACTAAGTTAGTTCAATGGGAATTGGTTATCAAGTCGGGATTTCGTGGAACCTAACACAGTTTGAATCTAGTGTCACTTGTGGATTACGGACATGGTTGCATGGTTTCATGTTGCACAACTAAGACTGACGTTCTCCTCTCAGCTAGCTGTGCGCCTTCACCTCGAAGACGCAGTGTCCAGCATAGCGCAATTTTGGCCCACCTAGTTGACACGGATCACAGAGTCATTGTAGATATCGCATTCAAGCTGATCTACCGTGCTCAAACCAGGGATGTGAAATATCCTATCTTGTTAGCTACGGTGGCGACCGGAATCCGGCTACCAAACCCTAGTTTGTGAGCGCAGGAGTCTTTTGTTCATGCACTGAAGTTTCTATGGCCTGCTGCTGTTGGAACACTTGACAGAGTGCCATAGTGACCATATCCGTACTCCGCAACTGGCACTGTGTTCACACTGTTAGATTCGAAGGAATCCTGGATTGAAAATTAATTTCACATTTATTGTGTTGTATTTGGCCTGAGATTGTTCGCCACGTTTTAACTCTTGCGGAAATCTCCGGGTATATTTAACGGCTAACCGAGAATTCCTGATCATGTGGTCTCCATTAGTGTAAACAAAGTAGTTCTATTTATTCTTCTCTCGGTACAATTAAACAAACCGAACACAATCCATACAACGTTGGGACTGAACGTTCAGATATGGATATTCATTCATACCTATTACAAACTTACTGGGGTTGTGGTCAACATGCTAGTTTCACAAACATGAGGGTCAGAGTGTAAAATCCGGCTCGAACAAGGACATCGATTACCGATGAATTCAAATAAGGTAAGAACTTCAGTCGAACGTTTGCCTTTCTGGCTGACATTACGTCTGTGTGGTGTTCATTTTGACCCAATATAAATTCCCACACTACAATCGCCAATTTCCATTAACTTACCGATTTTTTTCGGCTGAGCAAGTCACGTGCATGATACGCGATGCGACAGTCACGTGAGTTGTTTCACGCTTACTTTATCTATCCAGTAAATCTGAACTGATTATATTGCACTTTTTGATCCCCTGTTCAACACACTCTGAGCAATGAATTCGCAGCTGTACTAATACATAAGCCATTGTAATGTTAATTTAATTAATTAACAAGTACCCTGAATTAGTGGTTTTGCAAGCATGCTGTTCGAATCGTCAACCAAATTGGACCATTTTCGATCTGGTTGCAATGGAATTGAAACATTTTCAGATTTTTTGACCGACTGCACATCAGCACTAAGTTCGTAACGAGTTGAATGATATTTTTTAGTAGCTGCAAGCTAAAGTGACAAAATCGGTGCACATCCAGAAAAGTGGTCAATTTTTGAACAGATCAACCAAGTTTGCCTGACATTCTACAACATACATGCACAGAAGCCAACACAAGTAAATGTGCGCTTCGCGAAGAGGACGAGCTTTATTCCCGATAGTAGTTCGTGACTTTTGATAAAAAAACGAAACCACAGTTAAACACTATGTGGCCACGAATGTTAAGTGTTGACCGAGCAAAGGAGTTTAGCCTGACAAATATCGTAAAACATGATTTCTGGTAGTCACAATGGGCGGAAGTGCTTTGTGCAGTTTCAGTTATTACTCCTTATGAAGTTTGAGTACGCGATCATTGTCAAATACGCATTTCACTACCAAACTGGCTAAATGTAGTCCCCATCGTTCTAACGTCTCCCATAATTTTAAAAACTCGGCGAGAAATACAAGTTGCTGGAATGTTCTAGGCAATCTTCAGCTCGGATGTGCATTGGTGTAATCTGATACAGTGGTCTAACTGTCTGACAAGCATGTCGCAAAAGCTTTCACCCGAGTGTTCACCGAGACCACAAGGTGGTGTGTATGCCATGTGTGTAACTACTAACGTAAGAAATGCACGTCTCTTAAAGGCAGAATACACTGGGACATTTTTCCAATGAAACAACGCGTGTTAGGAATGTGGCATTGTAAAGGCAAAACAGCTCCTGTGGGGCTGAGCGTGAACCAAGACGTTATTTGCAATAGCTT
>QNGE01008637.1:0-15915 GCA_008508345.1 Paragonimus westermani | reverse complement strand
AGGAGTCAAGTCACTGACGTGATGCGCTAGACAAATCACAACGCGTCGGTTCAAATTCAGAAGAACAGCTACTGATACTAATCACTTTAACGGTTCTAGGTGAAGTTCCGGGCCAGAACCAGATCGGGCTCGCTGACTTGGATAACTGAGCGGGTTTAATCAATTATGTTTAAGCCATTGGGGTTGACTGTAAGAAACACTGTCGAACGAACTCGTTTGAGATGTTTGCGTACTATTTCAGCTTGGGAGGCAAAAAATGTTGTTACCCAGTAAGAAATAAACAGTGCCGGAATTGAAAATTGAACTATCGTTGAAAGGCAATGCATAGAGTTATCGGTATGCGTTTCCTGATTAGCATGTCTCAGTGACCGAGGCCCAAAGACACTCGCACACAAACATCTACGCAGGTAGTTTGTACTGCACTAATTGCTGTTCCCCTCACATAACCCGTATCCAGTGCAGAAACGAAGGAAGAAGACCAGATCACACATAAGTGGAGGCCTTTGCAGGGGGGGTAGGCCGTTGTGCGGGTAACAACACAGCAGCGAATAAAACCGTCTTTATTTGTTGGAGTAGGGGGGCTAATTGCAGTGCAGCGACTATGAAAACACTGACCACAGAAAGTAAATTGAGCAGTAGAGACTGTGAATGGCGTGTATGCCAACAAATATGCAACCTTCGCTACAAACTGTGAGGTTGATCAACTGTAGGCTCGGAGAGGTTGTGTGCCTGCACCAACTCCTCTTGAGCGCATCAGTCAAGATGGCACAGTTGGACGATAATTACCTCGGTGACAGTCGACATTTGGAAGCTAAGTATTTTAGGTCGATTCCTTGGTACTCATTGGACGATGTGAAAATTATCTATCGTACTGACAGAATGATTAAAATTGGTCAGCCGAGGTTGGTTCTCAGTTTTTGATATGATGACAGAGGCTGAGTGAAAGCTCATGCACAACAGGGCTGGAAGACCTGTTGCCTGGACTGAGTTTTCGAGCTTTTCGTATTACATTTGTCCACAGGGTCTTCTTTGAAGCAGAGACCAATGAATGCATACTTCTCATTCATAGAAGGCAAAGTGAGTTTCAGTTCACCAGCTGCATTGCTTTCTAACTCATACTCATCGGACATTCATTCTGTCTCTTTGCTGACCTTAAATTTGTTATTGTGTGTATAAAATGCCGGAAACAACACTGGTGACAAACTATGTCAGTTACCTGACATCCTTAAAGCTTGAGTTTTTGAGGGGTGTATTGGTATGATGCCCATAAAGTTTGCCCACAAAAATATGGGTTAAGAAAGAGTGTGGAGTTGAGCCTCTTGCCACTCCATCAAACTGTCCGATGAAAATTGTCATCTCGCATTGTAGTGAACTTCTTTGGACTCACCCTTTGGGATGCTCTCATTTATATTCGACGTAAGATCATAGGTAACTTATTGTCTCCTGGGTTCGTGCATGGATCATCATTCCGTAACCATGGTAGCATCGGTCGCGCCATCACAAAATCTTAACTCTAATTATTGGTGCCAGTGAGTTCATTTCGCACCGCGTTTCTAAATTCATGTCCACGAAAAATTTGGCGGACAAAAATTTGGAAACCCTTCCATAGTGTACCTCATCAGACTGTCCTATTTTGGATTACAATTTCTCTAGGCCTAAACTCGATAGTTGTTTGAATAACGTCTTGATATCGCAACTTTTGACCAGTGGTTTTGCTTACTCGTTTTCAAATGCCCATGCAAGAACTTTTTCAAGATCCACTCATCATTCAGCTGGCAGACGTCTCTCATCTATTGATGCTAGTTGAACACCACATTTATTCAATCACTCTCATGTCTCGAATGAAGTTGAACAGTTTGGGCGTTGTGTTTAACATGTTATTGTTAAACAGATTAAGACTAACACAACGTTACGAGCAAGTTGTAATACTCTACGTTTCAACCACCTCGGGTGGCCTTCCTCAAGAGTATTGTAATCGAACACTCCTGAGGAAGGCCACCCGAGGTGGTTGAAACGTAGAGTATTACAACCTGCGCGTAATGTTGTGTTATTTCCAACCTGTTTATCCATCTGTCACACTACTCATTAGTAATACAATTTCTATGTTCAGCAGTGGCGTTAGTGGATTCCAGGATTGAGTGTTTGAGAAATCCTGCCGGGGCAGTCTATCCCCCGGATCATTTGGTACATTCCATATGAGATAGTGAGACGGGTTGGTAACAGAGTCCAAATGTGAAATTTCCGAGCTCCTGGTGTGGCTTCGTAGCTCAGCTGTTAGAACACTTGTCGCGTTGACGCATGCTGTGTCTGTCGTTCGTTCGAATCTATCCGAAGCCCTGACTTTTCAAAATTGGGTCTCATCTAAAATCGTGCGGAGATGGTGTAGCCTACGTTAGGACTGGGTGTGAAAATGCACCCAAATGCGGACGTAGTTCCTACCGAATTCACTCTAAAAACGGCTACTTCTCATGTGGTGGCATTATTACGCTAAGCTGGATCATAATTCCGTATCAGTCGTAGAAATATGTGAAGGCCGTTATGGCTGAACTTGGCATTCCATCCCAGGTTGCACGTGTGGACTTTAAAGTTCCCGTACAGCTAGTAACCGTAATTACTTCATTCCGATCACGAAACGTGTGCATCCTATGAAATCTCTGGTTGAAGACGGTCCATTTCAACATGCAATGGAAAATTTACAGGATGGGTTATATTTCAAAACGAGAACAACAGTACAAGAAAAAGCTCATTTGTTGTAAATCACGCAAGAAAATTCTGGACAAGTTGGTGCGTGTGTAAGTGTGTACAGGGATCCTGAACGCCGTCCTTGCATGACTGCTTTTTTTCAGCTGTCAGACGTCATATTGGACAGCATTTACAATACAAACGAATGGTGAACGACAACTGTGTACAGGATGATTCCGGTCAATGCGAAAAAGGCACAACTAATCGACAATCATATTTACAATGAAAAGAAACTGAATGCAACCATTTCTTTGTAGACGTGATACGGATTGTTTTAGTATTAAATAGAGTGCATACATGTAACATTCCTGATTGGTGAAAGTATGGATTAAAAATATACAACGCAAAGGAAATTTATCGCACACCACGTTGCGGATTGTGGATATATTTTTGCCAAACATGTTCCTGTCGTACGCCGGACTGCCCAACAGAGAGGTTTTCCTTGAGGTTACTCATACCATACGACCAGGAGATGAGCACCAAGCAACCACGGCTTCATAGAAAAGGCCATTTCTTTCTCATCTCCTTTCGAATACTCAGTTAACATTGCATGGCGTTTGAGCCGTTGAAATAAGACAAAGGACATGGTTAAAAATTGATTTGGTTCCATTAGAAAAGGTTGTTTCCATAGCGAGCTTTCTGTCGAACACCCTGTCCACTGTCACAGGAGTGCCAGTTTTGAAGCCCTGTCTCTTGTAAAATGCAGGGGGGTAGTTCTAATATTAAAACCAATATGCTATTGAGCGTTTACTGACTTAAACCAAATGAAGATTCATTGCTGAGATGGATTTCCAATTCCTTCAGTTTTTCCATGAAACAGCGGAAGAACAAGACGCATATTAGTATCGCCCATGATACAGGTGGAAGTTCAGGCACTCTGCTGTACTGCAGTTAAGAGTAACATGGGCTGTCTGCCAGATGACGAACATGGGCAAGTTGAAGATTTTTGTTTGTTCTGCAAGTAACGGGATAATTCAAAATACCGTGAATGCTTGATCATCAGGTCAGAATATTTAACCATGTCCCGGACCAAGGTACCAAAACTGCATTTTCTCGTATTGTGTAAATCAATTGATAGTGTTGGAGGAACAATTTGTACGATTCTTACTTCCTTCTTTTAGGTTGGTAACTCCACCCTGCTACTCGATGCTGATGACTGTCCACCATTGTAATCATAACTCATATCATAGAGAGCCTCAGAATAAAGCTGCACAGTTGTAGGCACAATAAAAAGTGGCAATAAAGGAATATTGCTTTGTACCGGACTTCCCTTTACCGACCTCCATTGTACAGCTCGATTAATTGTCAGCGGGTAGGTAACCGGATATGGAATCCGCTAGGATGGCGTGGACAAGTTCAGCTTATCTGTATAATTACAAGATGTGATGCAGTAATTGTAACTCAAGACAACCAGCAACAGTCATGCAACGCAGTTTTTGGTTGTCTTTTCTAAGATGCACATGTGATCACAGAGCCTTTGCATATGCCGATCACATAACTGATGGTAAACTTACAGCATCGATTCCGAGCAACCGACTCTGTGATAAAATGTCACATTCACTTGTGTAGAACAGTTAAACAATGGCTTATATCTAATCCGTAATAGTGAGTTCAAAGAAATTTTGAGATCGAACGACGGAGGATTACACATTTGCAGTGAAGGTATATAAAACGAGAATGATTACACGTGCGTCCGGTGTCAGCGGTATTTTAATGCATTTACATAATGTGTGCTTCGCAGAATACCGAAACATGCGAAGATCGATTGAAATGGTTTACAGGACACTTACGGCAAATCGCTTGCCACTTCATGAAAATCAGCAGTGGTAGCAGATGTTCCGCCAATAACCACAACGAAATCCGGCAATATATTACTGAGGAAAGTATTGTTAAGAGTGAAAGCTTGGAGGATGTCAAGTGCTGTAAGCGTGTAAGCCAAAGTACCAATGTCAGTCACACAACCTTCACGCCCACGCAAAACATTGCTACTACCCATGACTCGCGACGTGTGATCGATTGGAAACAGAATGTCGGATGGGATAGAAACTATCCAACGGCCCATATCGTTCGCAGTCATTCGTAGATGCCGTAGACTGTTCTTATTGTACACCAGTTTCTTCGAAACATACAGTGCGGAGTAGTTGAGCAAAACGTCAATAACAGTAAAAGCAAATTGTAAAGGGGTTTTACACAAAATCAGATGGCATAACATGTAAACTGTTACTGAGAGTTACAAAAAGTTTACTTGTGCGTGAAACTAAAAAAACATATATCACTGCCGGTCTAATGGAAATAAGGAATGTCGATGGTCTGAGACTTTCCATTTTTTCCTGATTTTCGAAAGCTTGTTTTCTAAGAAAAATAGACGTCTAGTGCTTGAATTACCTTTCCATGCGCTCCTTGATTAGACTGTGTTGCACTGTAGATAGTCGTGCGTTATCCCCTACATCACCCCTTTTCTATAGGCCAATGAGCCTTCTAACCACTCCAGACTGGTCAGAATGAACGCAATCACTGTGCTTGAGTAAATATTGGAGTGGTGATGTACGTCTCCTGCAAGTACATTTGAATTCACAGTCATTTCTCAGGCGGATGTCAACCTTGGAGTGAGTCATAAGTTTGGAAAGTTAACGCCTACCTATAAAACATCTGTCATAGGCCCCCTTAGCTGTTGTGCGGCATTTCCTGTTGAACGAGGGCACGAACTGACTTATGGCAGCTAACAGCTTCCAATGGCACACATGCGGTAGGGGCTTCCTTGAGGTGAAATATACAAAGTGACGGTTGCCGATAGACCCTTACCGGTTTCTCCATCCCTTCTAAAACACTGATAATAGACAGGGTCGTTTTAACTGGACATGCGGAACGCCATTTTATCGACAGTAGATGTACCGGGCTGGAGATGCGCAGCGATAGACCGTCCATGTGCAACCGCAGATCAATTGGCTTTACTTTGACACCAATTTTCTCAAATGACAGTATCGACGTACATGCCTGCAATCCAAGATGACAACATAAACCGCTTGCTTTGTCTTGCGGGTTGGGTGCATGTGGGATTTTCAGCAATGTTCCGTAGTCCAGCGGCAACTCGATGATTCAGATGTGATGCTGTTAGTAAATCGTTCATTGTAAAATGCGCGAGTCCCGTTAAGTGCACCCATAAGCACAAACGATCTTTCAGGGGAGGTATGTCAGCAGGCTACCTGGACTTCTAATGATTGCTGCTGCTGAAATAATTTCTTTAAAAAATCCAAAATTGAAGGAGACATATACCAGGTTATTGTGACATAAATGTATTAGTTTCCTCACATGTGATAGACTCAACGGTAAAATCCACAACTAAACAAGAAAGAACGAATGCTACACATACCATACGAATGTGACAAAAGTTGAGGGGTTCAGAAACGGTATTAACAAATGAGGTATCAGCACTGCCAGTGGAACTAATCTTTGGTCCTGAGACTTCCCTCATAAGCTTATGAGCTTGGTGTTTCACCGTCGAGCAACTACAACGTTTAACCATGATTGTACCGAGTAGTTGCGAAAATAAAAATTCCTTGTTAGTCATTACCAAACACAACTACAAAAATACTGTTAAACGCTACAACAGAACGGTAGAGGGACAGAAACGCACCACCAACTTGATCGAACAAGAATTCAGTTGATGTGCTCTATAGATGTTCAGTCACTTTTCACAAATGTCCCACTGCATGAAACGATTGACTACATTTGTGAACTCGTTGAAATGAGTCACACTTCGTTGCCACTTCCCACCGACATATTGAAGGAAACTTTGCTGCTCTGTACTGAGAATGTCAGTTTTCGTTTCCTTGAACAGTCCTACCGTCAAATAGACGGAGTAGCCATGGGAAGTCCACTAGGTCCCATCATAGCAGACTTTTTCATGCTGAAAATTGAGCAACAGCTAGCTACCGAGATAGAAAACTTGTCATATTACAAGCGTTACGTCGATGACACCTTAATTTTCAGTCGATCTAAACAGATGATAGATAACCTGGTGCAACGTCTAAATAGTTGCCATCCTAATCTGAAGGTCACTTGTGAATTTGAGGTCGGCAACTGCCTGCCATTTCTAGATATCCTAATAAGTCGTCGGGAAGATGGCTCGGTTAGAAGAACCGTGTATAGGAAACCCACATGGTCAGGTCAATACCTAAACTTTAGCAGCTTCACACCGATCCAACACAAACGAGCACTAGTAAATACTCTCTTCACACGAGCAAGGCGAATCTGTACGCCCGACAGCCTCGCGGAGGAACTAGATCTGATTACGTCTGTCCTACAATCAAATGGTTACCCCAGAAGTTTCATAGATAGGCACAGTAGACCAAAATTACCATCCGAAAAGGTGGTCACTGTAGAGAAAAAGAGAGTCTATATAGAGCTACCTTTTAAGGGTGATTATGTCATGCAGCAAACATCACAGCGATTAAGAAATTCAATTAAACGAACATTTAATGCAGCTGAACTCCGTGTAATCGCTCGGACTCAGAAACTACCAGTGCCTTCAATCAAAGGAGATCAGCCTATCGGTGCCACTTCACATTGTGTTTACCAATTTGTATGTAACTGCGGAGAAAGTTACATAGGCAGAACCGAGAGATGCTTGATCTCCAGAATGAAGGAACATTTACCTAAATGGGTACAGAAGTCCGCGTTACCGGAGAATGGTAATGTTTCTGAAACGCATAAACAGCCAGTTTCCTCAGTCGCTAGACACGTCTTGACCACCGGTCATGCTACCGATCCATCTTGTGCATTCAAAATCCTGTTGCGCCATTCCAATCCGAGATTCTTACGGTTCGCTGAAGCAGTTGCAATTAATCGGCTCAAACCAGCTCTCTGTGTTCAGAAACAACTGTTCGTGAACCTGACCTTTCCCTGGACTTAGTGTCTTATCCTAACTCGTTTATTGATTTTCCACCCCTCAAATCGACTGTTTTAAATAAAGCCCGCCCATGTTATTGTATATTTGGTACTGATGAGTCAATACGAAATGCTTGCATCTACCAGTTTTCATGTTCTATCTGCTTTGTTCAAAATTTACAGTATTGATATGACAAAACAGGAAAATCAATTTTGCTTATCGAAACCGCGAAGTGTACAATAAAATATCCCCATGGGAAGTATATCTTACATAAACAAGGTTGATTTTCCGTTTGTGACCACAAAATAATTATTGACTGTATGAGTGGTACTACTATTACGTAGAGAGTAGTGACAGACATACGTTGTTGCCATTAGGTACCTACGACTATCTCCACTTTTTGCTACTTCCACTGCTGGGCCGTCGATACAACAAAAGATTCAGTCAGTGCTTGATGTCCGGAGCTTGCCTTGGTTCCCACTCTGTAGCCCACTCAGAACAGCGATAACAGTTCTGAAGTTACTCACCCACAACAGCGTCAGTCCAACTGACCAACACCGCCTTGACCCTGCAGCCTGGCTATATACTGTGTTCCACATGCTGAGCCCTGGGTCCACCGGCATGTTAAATTACTGGATTTAGGATCAGCGTTATTCATGCAACTGAGTTCGATTCGGGAGTTTATGCTACACAGGTGAGTGAGCTGGCGTTAACACTGGCACACTATCTACCTAACCAGGTAAACACAACAGATAGGAGGACTCGGTGTCTTTATTGAGCAGCTAATGAACTGGCTCATTTATTTTGTGCTACAGCGCCATTGTATCCGCAAACTATACCGACTACCATCAGGTCCAGATCGAGACAGGTGAGCAAGTGCGGTCGAACTATGGTTCCAAGGCCTGCACGGCAAGGCAATAGATGGATGGTTGTGAACTCGGCTGCAGTATCTGATCGGGGCAACATGGTCAGTCACAGCTCCACTTAAAGGTCTGTCTGTCACGATTGACTCTAAAGGTGTTATCATTATGCTGTTCAGTAAGCCATCGAGATGAGCGGGCCACTATGGTTGTCAAAGATGAACGATGGCAGAACGTCGTCTGCCACCACATTCCGGCAGACAAGGAGAAAATATTCTGTGCAGTGATCGTAGATTACTAATCGTCATCACGATTTTGTGTAAAACAGCAAAGAACTTAAATACTAGTTTGGTTCTGATTCTTCTCAATATTTGCAATGATGACGGGAATTTGAATAAAAGATAGCATTTCCGAGTCATCCAGTTTGTATGTTACTGAGTTAAACTCGAGACATGACGTGAATCAATGGAAACTTGTTCATTCACCTTGCGGCCGACTTGACTCGTTTCATGTGCAGGAAGCGTACACAGTCCTCTTGATGAAGGATCACGGTGTTTTAAAACTACTGCAATGCAATGGTACGCTTGCAGCCACCCGTACACAAAGTATGTTAATTGCTTATCAAGAGATTATCCGAATCGTACTTCAAGGATAACACAGTAGACTCTACCTTACACCAAATACACAAAAATAGTGTCACTTGGGGAGAGGGTGTTGAACCTACAGTAATATACAGCGTGGTAAGCACCTTACCAATCGAAAGAGATTACATCATAGAAACCACTGAAGGTCAAAACTACATGGTATGAAGAAGTAACGCAGTAAAAAATTAGAATGCCAATCAACAACCATCACAGCCTTCCACATAAATCTTTACAAATGCACACTTTAGGTAGTCCGGTCGGATAACAAGATCTGTACTGTCATTGGTGTTAACTGTAGTTCACAGAATGATGGACTAATGAATAGTGAAACATTTGCGAGAAAGAAAATACAAATAATAACAGGTATTCAAGAAACTGAAAACAAAAGATGTAAGATATCCACACCAAATTTAGTTAGAATGTAGTCAGACAGTTTGAGCGTCGTGCTATCGTGATTTCGATTACGACACTCCGGAGGAAAGCTACCCGAGGTGGTTGAAACATAGAGTACCAAAACTTTCTCCCAACGTTGTGTTATTCCCAACCTGTTAATCGGAAACAAAAGATCCCACTTATCTTTCATATGCGGACTACAACACACTACCGTATTTGTTGGCGTTTGTACCCGACGGTGTAAAGACTAGAGGATTCGTTTACCCGCGTGCGGCGATCGAGACTTATTCACTCAGCTGACCTGACATCAGCCGGTGACTGTACACTTTCCTCAAGCCGTCAGCGACCACACTGAACAATGTGTGACGCAACAGACCTTCCGTTGTCATGCTGGACCGCAATTGCATTACCTCGATTGCCGACCGTATATTTGGAGATTTGCACATGGGTAATTCGGTCACCACTGAACCCAGGAAGCTTGTGAAGATGTTGTAAGACTAGGTAGATTTTGGATTTTTATGAGGTTTGTTTCCTTAAGATGCCTCAGTGTTTACGTGGTGCAGAGTCTTTTGACTTGTTCAACCGCGACCACTGGCAAACAGACTGTGTGAAGTAATGGACAGAGAGTAAAAATGTGGACAAGTTCTATCATCTTGAAGGATTCCGTGAAGATTACGTGATATAGGACAATCACGATCACTTGTTAGTGACGTTCACATTATATAAATTAGATCTCTGTACTAGCTGTGAGAGTTGTAAAGCTTGCTTCTAATTTGGCAAACAATTTTCCGAGTAGAAGAAGCAACAACCCCAACAAAAATGGTAACGTGTGAACCTAGCCACCAAGGGACTTCAAAACCGGTGCGGCTGGCAATGTGGAACAAAACTGCCCCACACGAAAATGGCCTCAAGAAGAGAGTTAGCTATCCGCAAGTGTCAACATTTGGTTAGTGGGATGCGATCCACAATATATGTTTCTCTCAGACCAGAAGTGACTTGGCTGATAAGTGGCACGATAAATTCAGTGTATTTTTATTATGTGATGGTGATATAGCGAGATCCAACTCAAAAGTCCACCATATTTTTCAGATAAGGTTGATTAGACGCCCCAGTAGGTGTAAAAAGTTAGGTGACATGGGTTGATAGTGCAACAGTAACGGCACTCGAGTTTAATTTGATCAGAAGCACTCAGCATCTGGCTGACGCCTATGTACGCGTTTGCAAAGTTCAAGGGAGACGTGCAGCTACATAAATATCTGGGCTCATATCCAATGCCACTATATTATGTGAAGATTATGCGGGAGTTCGATTTGTAAAGACCGTACGAAACATTTGATTCTTCATGCCTCGAAAGCAATGTCTATCAGTTCGTTAGTTCTAAAATGCAAAGTGACGTGATGTCTTTCAAGCCATGCGTTTTCACCACAAGATCGAACCGGATGTAATCTGTTCGGTGGTGCAAAGGACCATATTCGGATAAGGACAATTTCGCTCATTTGTTCACGACAAAAATCACTTTGGACAGCCTGAACACACACGATGACACAGAATAAACCAAATCTTTGAAGCGATTTATCTGGTTAAATAATCTATCTCATTTGAATTGCCGTAGATATAGTTCTTTCATTTGTTCTGTGGACTGTTCCGAATTGTTTCTATACCGAAATAGGTCTGATCAGGGAGAATTTAGTTCAAAAATCGGGGCACATTCACTCGCCCTCATATCCCTCTTAACCCAATGTATCACGTGTTCTTGTTTGGTCTTGGCAACATTTGCATCAACAGCACAATCCGCAAGCAAATCATAATTTTTATTTACTTTGAAGCGTCTTACAGACGAGGGAGAAAATAGCTGTTTTTGCCCGCCAATTAACGCAAACCCATCAGTTGTTGATTCTCCTGCAGTTGTAGTACTTCACTGACAGCTAAAATATTCATGAATAAGGCAAGCAGTGACGGTCGTGTTGCCCACCGTACAGTCTTGAAAACGACTGATAACCGTAAGTAAGATAACGCCTCCCAAATATTGTCTCATACACATCGAATAACCATGTTCGAACACAGAAGGTTAAAAATTTCCGATGACTTCGTTGAATAGTTTTCCGGCCCTTTTCTTATCCGGTGGGGATAAAAAATCAGTGCCAGTCTCTTCACCGCGATTGTGTACAAACTCGACTGTATGCCTTAATCGCACAAGCTGACAGTCTGGTCTGATAGAAGTGTGCTCGG
Source organism: Paragonimus westermani (assembly GCA_008508345.1). Taxonomy (NCBI): domain Eukaryota; kingdom Metazoa; phylum Platyhelminthes; class Trematoda; order Plagiorchiida; family Troglotrematidae; genus Paragonimus; species Paragonimus westermani. The sequence goes on along the minus strand of QNGE01008637.1, from coordinate 4,159 downwards.
TTCGCATACCGTCTAACACAAATTGGTCTCCGCTATGGGTCCATGTTAGCTGTTTGTTCTGCTTGGCTATAGTTACCAGCTAGAAAGTAATCACATATTGTGGTGGATAATCAGGCTGGAGGTGTGGGTATTCCAAAACTCGGCGGAATACCTCGACGCGAGGGGAGACAGGTCCAAAACTTCACAACGAGTGGATCGGGGACGACGAGGGCGACCGGATGAGTCATCGCTGGACTGGATCGAACCAATGGGCGAGACATGGCAGGTAAAGAGAATGGGCGACAAAATTGGAGGCGCGATTGTTCCAACACTCGCAGGAATATCTCGACGCGGTCGTGGAATACGATCAGAGGCCAGTGAAGATAGATGGAGGAGAACAAGAGCGACCGAACGAGCCACCACTCAACGCAATCGGACCAACGGGCGAAGAATGGCAAGCAGAAAACCCCCGATAGACGGCGCCGATCACGCACATAAACCAGGCAGAAGAACACACGACGCGTGAGTGGAAACCTGGGAGTGTTGTGGATTGGAATGCTGACTCATAAACGCGAGCGCACACGTAGCATGCTAACTAGCATGTTGGACAATAAAGATTGTGCGTTATCGGACGCCTCTTCGCCACAGTATTAAGTGGATAGTGAGTATTTCTCCTTGATGCTTAAGTTCTACAACGCAAATTCTGTTCAACACAATCTATTCTCTGTTCGAAGTCCCTCAAATGTACCTTATCCCCAACTTGCTCTCGATGAAAGTACCTATTTGCGCATCCCAGCCTTCGGTCATCACCCGTTATTCTGAATTTAGTGCGATTTCTTCAAAAACCAAGAATTCTTACCTCTAAATTAACCACAAAGTGGAATTAGTAGTCCTTTTACACTTGATAAACCTTTCGTTGCTTGTGTGCATTTCCATCATTTTGATATGTAATCTTATTGAGTTAATTAATTTTTGGTTTTGCTACTGATGAGTAGTCTGGCAAATTTGATCATTTGGAAGATAATTTAGAAGTGAATCCAGTCGATGTCCTGATTTTTCGCAATTGGATCTCCACTAAAAAACTTTCTGATTGTCGAAGGCGTGGATATGTGTAAAGGCATGAAATCTTCTTTTCATGTTCCCAAAGTGTTCCGTTGAAAAATTCGAAAAAAAGCATTTCATTTTATTGATAAACAGAATGAGAATAACACAACGTTAGAAGCACGTTGTAATACTCTACGTTTAAACCACCTCGGGTGGCTTCCCTGAGGGTGTTGTAATCGAAGTTGAACGTGTTTCATCATTTGATTGTTCCTGTGGAACCATTTACGTTAGTCGCAAGAGCAGAAGTTTAGCTGAACATGTCCGCAAATATAAATCAACTTGGTTCAGCAGCGGAATGACGAAATCTGCCGAGTGGATTCGAACATCTCTATCGATGTAATGGACGCGTTTCGATCCATCTGTTGAGTTGAGGTCACCCAATCAAGAGGAGTGACGCAAACGATTCAGTCCACGACGGAAACTATTGGAATTTGCCTCTGCCACTCACTCCTGTGAGCCCAAAACTTCTCGTTCAGGCTTTGGAACTGTCTTGGCCAGCCCCTACCCTGATAGCCTGTCAAGACTCACTGTTTGCGTGGGTACCTGATTATAGCTCGACATTGGTTTGACTGACCTCACTGATCATCCATTTCGCTGGTTGCCTCCTTGATGTTCCCCGTATGAGATTTTGATATAAATTGTGAAGTATTTAGCACGACGAAGAACCACTGAGAACCCGCCTGTTCGCTATACGGCAATTTGAATTGCTGAAAGCAAAATTTTGTTTATTTGGGAGGGGCCAAACTACGTCTACACTGGGTTTGGGCTTCAAGCGAACTGCGTTGTGGACAGTGAGCTGCAAAACTGAGGCAAATGCTAAGAGTTCTCAAGTTCAGTTATCTAGTGACACAGGGGAACTCCCAAATGATCTCGGAGGAAATCAGTCATGACGGATGGAATTTTGGTGGAGTACGCTAGTAGTAAAAAAGACATACAAGTAAGATCTTTTATTAGACTTGATACATACAGACCGTCGCCTTAGACTATGGACTGGCAAACATGTGCGCTAATCTGTGTGTTACTGCAGAATCATCTGGAACAAAACCATGAACAATTGGCCAACCGGTTGCTTAACGTCATGGTTACCTAAAAAATTGCATTTTTAATATATGTTTGTTGATTCCTCACACAAGGTTTCTGTACTTCTATTTATCACGTGACTGATATTTAGATAATCCCGCCCGCTAATGTCCAGCTTCAGGTCATGTGATTCCCAACCCATTTGGCTTTCCAGAAGGTGCATCTGAGTGCGTACTTTACGTAGAATTGTGCGCAGGTGGTGTTCACATTTAGTCCACTTACGACCAAATGTTCTTAAAAGTCATTTGGTTGATATCTCACTTTTAAAATCTGTGAGGATGCTGGTAAGAAGCGAACTACAAGTGATAGACGAAAATTATCGCGCCCAAATTTCCAGGATTTATGACAGTATATGTAAGTTCCTCAATATAATCAAATGGCCTACCAATATTAATCAACACACTACCCACTTTAATATCCGACAAATTGAAATGTTTGAAAACATACATTTTTCTGAAAATAACAATAGAAAAACTGTAAATCCGGTTTCGATAAAATTATAAGAACGTCACAAAATGTTCACCCAACACACACGACATACTCTCAGTTTGGCTACCTTGAAAATAGAAATACAACAGTGGCATACGATCGATGGATAGAATGAGATCAGTCCGTATTGGACAAGCTTTGAAATCCGATAATTCAGTTTAATGATCATCGGGGTCTTAGACACAATTGTTCAGACGAGGTTAATTATAAATCTGCAGTTACACCTCCGGATGAACTAGAGTAGGATGAGATACAAGCTTTGAAACGACTGAGTTTCAAAGTAACGTACATCGCCAATTAACCACAGGGAATGAAAGCGTACTGTTCCTGTTTTCTCTAAAGGTCCATCCCCACAGCAGTTAACTGGAATGGAGGATGACTGCAAGCTTCATCTAAGCCTGAGAGACACGATGTCTATTGACCGGAGCTCAACAAAACTCTGGGGCTCGAGGGGTTATGATGAGAACCCTTTAAGAACGTTGTGATACTATTATAGACTTGATTGTTGAAAAATGAGAGACAGCGTTCTTCGAGCGTGAGAAGCTTAGACTTATCTGAGAAAAGCTTACATCTGATGGACGTTAGAAGTGAAATGTTGGAAATTCATTGTTAGGAATCTGCACTTAAACTGCTAAGATAAATGGGGTTGTTATTACCACAACCTTTGGAGGCAAATGATACTTTTGCCTGAGAACATCAATATTAAGAGAACAGTGTTTGGTTCTGGTGCATCCAGAACTTCGGCTGTCGGTGAACTGGATTTATTACGTCAGCACATTAGAACGGTCTTTTCTGTCACTTGCTAATTCTTTTCTTAAGAAAGACGGGCATTTTCAGCATATCACAAGAATGGGCATACTACCTCATGGACTACCTGCCGAACGACCATTAAATAATCCCGATTCAAACCCTGCTGATAAAACCGAAAGTATACTTGTATGACACATGCACGAAGATGCTGGGAAATCCCGCTGTACAGTTGAACTAAAGGCCGTCCTTAGACGGAAATGTTATAATTTGAGCTCATCTGTGTTAAAGCGCTATATAAGGCCTTCTCAGATGATAAGAAAGTTAAATTCTACTTAAACACTTATTTTTTTGGGGGGGGAGAGGAATAATTTTTATTCCGGATCGATTTTGTAGCGGCTCATGTTTCGAACTCATTGGCAGATTTTGACTGTGCAAAATAGCACATGTAATAAACGGATCATTTTCTTTTAATTAGGTCACCGAGTATGACGGAAATCAGTTTATTAAAAGCAAAAGATTAGAAAATAGAGCTTTAATTGATTAGTACCCATTGATCAGCTCATCGGCCAGTCTGAATAGTGACTGCGTGATTGGCGCACTTAGAGTTGTACAACACAGGAGTCGTAGTTGAGTTTTGTATCACCATAATTGCTGAGCCAACGTAATGGCTATACATTCTATGAACACTTACAAGACTTTCAGACACGAGCGTGGTATGTGGAACGACATGCTAAAGATGTCACATCTCTGTTTTCTT
>QNGE01008635.1:0-15921 GCA_008508345.1 Paragonimus westermani | reverse complement strand
TCCTGTTCGCAAATACTTCGCTTGATTTTGATGATCCGGAAAGTACTGTAATTTTTGAAGCAGTTTGGATTACTAATTCGCTCGGCTAATTATAACTCTGGTTAACCCCGTCGTGCGTCTACTGATCACTCGACAGATGGACTCATCTCGGTTCTTTTAGAATATATCGCCACTTTGAGCTAACCCTACAGTTGAGACTTCACTGTCGCAGAAATCGGACTCACCGTATTTCTATACATGCATTCAGAAAATTCAATGAAAGCTCGTTCTCGTCATCAAATGAAAGATGCGAGTGGTAAAACACCTAGCTACATGCGATACCGCAATGCTACTTTTAAAATGGTGAATGTCTAATCCGAAAACCTAAACCAACTTAGATAGGTTACTACAGTACTGTTAACAATGCAATCCATGAGGAAAACACTATAAGAAACCAGACTACTTGCTACCAGTAAGACTGAAACAACAGTAAACACCAGGCTAGCTAGTCGATCCAGCTATGTAGTCAATAACAAGCTGTCAATGAAGGCTGACAAGCAAATACCAAGACGAGACAACTTCCGTAGGCGGTGTATGCATATGGATTAGGAGAGTCTGAACCATCCAATTGAAGGAAGTTGGGTGGGAGCAGTCTGACAGGCGTTTGCATGGTTACGTGATGAACCACCGGCTAAGCAATTAAAGACAACAAAGCGTGTGCAATGAAAGAGATGTCATGTTGGTTTATTCGGCTTTAAACCATTTTGTCATCAAACAAATTGAACTTACTAATACGTAGGAATTTGAGCGTATACGATTGAGCATTGTGGTCAGTGAAATTCATTGAATGTCCGTTTGTAGATACGCTGTTGGGGTGTTGGTTGATGTGAAATGTGATTGCTATCCACTGATGTTACTGACCTTCTGACCTTAGATCTGATTGTGTGATTGCAGCTTTTGTTTGGCCTTCGGAATTTAGTTCCCATTGGCTGATTATGTTTTTAAATTTTAACAGATCCGGCAATTTGTCTCATGTGAGTGACTGCCTACCGCTGAGAGTTGACCGTTGGGCTGATGCGTTCGTTTTTATGCGTTCTTTTGTGCATTGGTATATGTTCGTGACCATGTTTCCCCCTTAATTGTTTTTTCGCATTGGTATTCAGGTCTTGTGTAGTCCAAAGCGTTTGGTTATTGCTCCGGCCAATAAATACCCCGCCCCAGATAACTTCTGTTGCGTGTTTTGAGTTTGCTCAGGCAAGGATTTCTGCTGCTCTTTGCCGAACGTGTGTTCAGTTTCTTCCCCGTAGACGGAGATCAAAGAACAATGATCGTTATCTTGGTGAATAATTTGAGTTCATTGATTCGCGTAAACAGCTTTCATTGGGTTGGGTCAACTGAAGGTTTTTCGCGGTCTTTGCGTTCGATTTCCCTATTGCTTTTCTTTCCTTGGTTGCTTTTAGGTGCTGTTTTGCATTCGGTAGTATTTTATGTTGGTTTGTTTACTACTTTGATACTACGTGATTACAGGAATCTCTACTGGTCAGTGTTCGATGTATGGTGGTGAATCAGCTTTGCTGACCTTTTCGTTGATTTGGAGTTTCCATTTTCATGCAATAGGCCACGTATAGTGAAACTCCGTAGGTATCCATTGAGAGGAAATAAACTGGTACAAATACATCCTTTCCTCCACTACGAAATCTGCAGTACCGCAGTGTATTTTTCCTCATCTGAACAAGCTCCGAATACAGCTCTCTTTTTAACGGTTTGGGTGGCTGCTTTGAAAGTTGAAGAGTCGGTCGGCACATGTTTGTTTTCAGCAAACTGCAGTCTGTGGTGCCTGTTTATGCCCTTGTTTAATTCGAACGTTCAAGAAGGGTAAATTTTTGTCTTTCATTTCCTGTGTTGATTCGGTACCGTTGAAAATATTGTTAAATAGTTTGCGAGTATCCACTGTGTATCAGCGCTTGAGCTTTACAGATGTGTCACTCACAAGGTTTTTCCTCATTTGTTACGTAGCCCTAGGACGATTGCTTTGGCGATCAATCCGGGTATAGGGTCCCTAGTGATGCTTTCTTCCTCTGCCAGTAGAGTTTGCATTTCAATCTAAAGCATGCAGGTAGACACAGTTCTGTGAGTCTCTGCATGTTGTCTAGTTTCGGTGATCCATGTAATTGGGTTTTTTTCAATAGTCCTTGAACTGTTTTCCGACCAGGTGTGAATAACGCCATGACATTAAATGAAACCATTGCTTCTTCTTTCTCCGTTTCGATGTCTTTCACTGCATTCGGGCATCAACGGGCACTGTTGATATGTTGTTGTGACTTGTCGATCAGACCACCCGTCCCCGCTGCACAGATACTACTGTTCACTGTGTACTCTCATAATAGCTCACAAATCGAGCAATACCTGCATCATCTATTTGCGTTTTCCAACTTTTCTTTCGCTTACTTGTCTCATATGTGACTCCCAGATTCTTTCTAAGTTCACTACTGATTTTTTGCTTCAGTTTTGCAGCAAGATCTCCATCCTGTTGGTGATAGATGGTCGTATCACTGTGTAATTGCTATGTTTTCTCTACGTAATCCGCTTTGTCCATGGTAGCCATTACTTATTCCTTACCAGCAGGCAGAATGCTGTTGTCATCTTCGCCACCGTTGTCCAATACCTCATTCTTGGCTTTGTTGAGCGTGTTTAATTGTCCGGTTCAAGTCATTAGTTGGACGTTAGTTTTAACGATTCATGTTTCTTTTGGGAAATGTTTAGCTTTCACTGTAATTCAGCTTGGCGTTATTCACAGTAAAATTATCTCCTTCAATAAGGACATCTCCTTCGGCATTCACTAGTGGCCGAGTCGATAGGTTCTTGATCCAAGTGGTGCCATTGGAGTTATCGTTCTTGTTTGCCAGCCTCTTTAGTGTTTGCCACTGTTCAGCATAATGTTACCCCTAATTTCGTACAACTTTGCTTATCATTTATTGGATCACAACTTTCTTTCTTGATTACGACATAACTGTCCTACTTTCGCAGGTGATTCCAAACGTTAGTGATCAAAATGCGTTACATGCGTTTCCCGTTCTGTCTTTCTATTGATCGAGCTTCTGGGTATTTGGTGATCTACAGATTATACTTAGTAAGTAAACATCTAAGCTTAGGCGAAAAAAATGGTTTTTCAGTAATGGGGACCTGTTTGCATACAAAGATATTTCAGTAGAAAGCGATCGTCAGGGTTTTTTCCAACGTTGGTTTGTGACTGTTAAGAAGGACAATGGGGTTACTAGCTTGAAGTGATGCGTTTCTGCTCATTTAATATTCGCCAAGATTGACCTGTGGATTTTCGATAAATAAAATGTCGTGGAAGTATGATATAGGTTAGAAAAAGTAGTCGCAAATATTATGAAGATATCGTTGTTCTTGTGAAGCGTGTAAAACTGACAAAGAAGGGTACAGCCTCGGTTACGTGTTGACTGTGTTTTCACCAATAGCACCTGATAGTCGATATTCTCGGAATAATTGTATACTTCAGGCTCTGCGATCATACAGTGACTTTCTTCCGTTCTTTCTGCAGCACAGTCGTCAGTAGCCGTCAAAAACCTAAAAAAATGCGTCTAGGTGCATTGTCTTTCTGTGCAAACTTGAGACGAATTTGATATATATACTGTTATTGAACGGCGGTCTTCAGATCTATTAAGAAGTCTACACAACTGAGGGATCAAGAAAGTAGCAGATCGCAGTAGCAACTTCGTGACAGGTTAGTTACACCTATTCTTGAAAACGGCATGCTTGAAAGAATTACCGACTACCTCGATCTAAGAACGATCAAAGTGACTGCGTAAAAAGGAGTGGCCGGTGAACCCCATTCCACCACAAAGACGGTTTGCATCGTGAACGGTGGCTAACTGTGCAGTTCTTCAGCTAACTTATAATTCTACACGTATCAACATACCGGAAAGCAAAGGTTAGATTATGTTAGCTATTGAATCCTGAGGTACTCACGAGCTCTGATATGGAAGCCGTGAGTGTTTTCGAATTGCTTTCACAACAAAGATTTACGCAAACATCTTCGAATTTGAACCGTCTGCCTGATGCATGAGACCAACATTGTGGGTGGTTCTTTCGCAGCTATTCTGGAGAATGGTTGACACCTTCTGTATAGTACATCTGAGTCTGGCGGCATTCATCCAAAGTCCGATATTATGAGACCAAGAAGCTTGATGACCCCCTCGGTGTGTTGTCTCCATATTTCTTTTCACATGATTTACAACAGTGGCGTTGGGGGCATCATAATATTACGTCTGCCTTCACAGGCGGTAAAACAGATCACACAGGTGACTGTTGCCTAGTGGCTGTGTTGTTCTACATGTCAACATTATTGGAGGCGATCACATATGGCTCGCCCCATCTATACTTGCCTTCTTGTGCCTTCTTTGCAAGTGTACAGCATGATTTCAGAAATGATCGTTTGTACGCTTTTAATCAACTGGTAGCCATTGATAGGAGAGCGAAACTAGCTGATTCAGGTTAGGCCGTTGTTCTCGTATATTTGCACTTCGTTAAAGCGCTGGTTTGAGTAAATGACTCGTTTCTGATTGATAAACTTCATCACACTGGAGTGCTATGTATCCTTCTTATGAGGCTGGAGTAGTGCCCTACTCATCAACATCACTAACAGTGCTCTATTAGTTACTCTTATTTTCATGACTGATCACCTCTCTCTTGATTTTGTTCTCCTTTTTCGGATGACGTTCTTAGTTGACAATAATTTGACAGACAGTGCCCGTCATACTCTAAAAACGTTCCTGCCTTCAGCACCGGGAAGTGAAGAGTTATAGACATCCAACTTCCCTAAAATAATATACATTATTTGAATGACTTCTCCCTTTAATCTCCTTTTGTGGAGAATGGCTTAGAATCTTTCATTCTGTATTCTCCGTCGTAACCTTTAGCGTGTAAATGGGCCGACTGGTAGCCTTTTGAGCAATTTAGTCTCTGATGTTTAAATAACTTTCACAGTAGTTGCATTCGATCACACATAGAGAACGAAACTTTGATTCGAACTACCTTCCTTTAAAAGAACAAACTACCCACTGAAAACATAAATCAATGTACCACTGATGTCGCCAGCGGGTTGGAAACCAGGTTCTACAGGCTAGGTCCTATGCACTAGAAAGTGATTGGTACTTACCTCTTCCCCATCGAATCACAAAGCAGCCTGAGGGAATATTCTTTCAGGCATGAACTTTAACAAAATGTTTGCTCAGCGTTCGTTCGTGAGGGATAAGGTGCTCTTTCTGAGCACTGGACCTGGGCCAAATTTTCTTCTCAGCTTCCAAATCCGTTTTGAACACTATGTATTACGTAGGCGTGTCTGGACACTGCTCGGTTCTATTTGCCTGAAGCATATAACGTGCATGTTTAACGTTTACGACTGATAGGAATAAACGAAATGTTATATGTCGCAACACAAACCTTCTGCTTTGAGGAAATTGTTAGACATACTCACCGATTCTTATTCCATATAAAGACAAATTGTGGTCTTCGTAAGTACACATTAATCACTTCTCAGAACAACAGAAAACAAAATGAGTATCGCATTCTTGTCCAACCACTGAACGGTGGGTAGTATATAGCAACATGAATTTATACATTTGAAAATTGTACTTATTGGAAAACAGAATGGTTTGAAAAACGTATTTTGCAAGCATTCCCACCAAGCCTCAGCATCCCACTGTTTATGCCGTTCATGATTTCAACACGAGGACTCTCAGCTAACAGAAAAACCTTATGATTCATATTTTATTTCAACATAGAAACCAAGTCAGTAAGAAAACATGGACAGAAATGAATACCTTCAGGGCATGTCATTGAGTTAATTCACAGTTTTAAGGAACACGAAATAGAATTAGTCAAATGTTGTGTAGCTTCAGTTTTCCAACCGAACGTATTTTTGTTCATGTTGCAACTGTGGCACTTGAGCCAATGCTTTCGTTTATTCACATAGTAAGGAGAACTGTCTTATATTTCCGCGCACTTCAGAGCCACTCGCACAGACTCTGTCCACTCTAATTCACTTTGGCATTGAGAGAATCCTTCTCGAAAAAAAACTAAATGAGGGAAGACTATTTGCTAGACCTCTGCGACTCTAGCGTTAAAAAGACGGTTTGCTTCTCTTACTGTCTCTTATCGATTTCCGAAAAAATGTTTTCGTTTGAAAACTAGAGGTAAGAAGCACGATCAATCTTTTCCCTTAGTGACAGGCAATTTGCGTCCATGTACAAGTTACGTAGCACAAATGGCATTGCACCTTCCACGAAGAATTTGTAAAACCATCAGTCGTAAATTCTTTCCCATTATACTCATAAGTATACAGATTCGTCGTTTCTCAGTTTGAAAGGGATGTGGTGTTTACTGCTATGTTTTTAGAGACGTTTCACGCAGTATTTTCCGGATCACTGCAGTTAACAACTCTTAAGTAGAGGTTTTTCTTACTTATGTGGCAACATGTTAATCCATTTATCTACATTTGTCTCATCATTTGGAAATAGAGTGCGTGTTACCTTATCCGGTCTCAAAATATGCAGCAGCCGGAGACCGTGTGGCACTGCCAATCATTACGGATGCACTTCATCGAACTCCAAACTTGTGTCTGTCTACAGAGTAGAAGTACACTAATCATCTCCTTTTTAACATTCGTTGTCGCCAACTTGTCATATATCATCTTCAATATACACTGAAAGAATAAATTCCTCGAAATTAATCTTAGTGTTCCAAACAAGCTCACTACGTTAGGGTAAATAAAACACAAAGGCAACCGTACGTTCTCGATAATTCTTTTCCAGGGCGGCATAAGAAGATAAGAGGTAACAGAATAAGATTGAGATATCGGCCAAACTTATTACAGATAACCTCTGCTACTGATGAGTCAACTGACGGTAGCATCGTTAGTCAAGCACGTTAACCGCGCAGGTTGGTAATAGATCACGTCGGCTTGGAGGCAGGCTAGGTGTAAGACCTAATCAAACCACTTTTGATAGCATAATACTAGTCCAAACAATGTGATTCTGATTACCATGGCAGTGCGGAAAGTTCTCATTTGGCTGATCATTGACAGTCTTCGATGTTCCGTCATGCAGACACAGTCAGAAAAGTACGCTTGTCTCTATACATTTATCCCTTAATTCATCTGGATAGGTTCGGTATCTGACAAGGTTTGTTGCTCCGGATAAGTGGCTGGGAGATTTTGTCAATTCGCCAGAGATCCAACTTTGTAAAAATCGCAGCTTTTGCCTGAACTCTAGTCAGCGAGAGAAATAAAGGTCAAGACATAACATACGTTATGTCATCTGGATTCCACCTAACAACTGGATGGGTGAGTAATTCTATCCCAGTGCTTAAAATTCCTGAGTTCTAAGCGTGGCTCTGAACCTTACACTCACTAAGGCAATTGCGGACACTGAGCAGTCTGTTGCTGTAGCTGGTTAGATTGCGGTCAAAGTCAAAAATTTTCCTAATCGGGGTTCCTATAAGCAAAATGGAGATCTAACTGAGCATGGGATCACATAAGGAGCGTTTTTTAAATTTTATGTCGTTGACCAAGAATCAAAGGAAGATTTTGCCATGAACACCCTGTGGCTAGCTTCACATTTCACCTCCAAATTAACCCCAAGTTTCTGACACCTAATTTTGGTACTCCTCTCTAATATTATAGTTTTCCGGTTCCCCCTAATTAGCAACAATGAGATTCGTTGGCCGTTTTACATCGAAGTGTTTAATTTCTATCAGAAAGGGGATTTCTGTTTGACACACATCAGTAGGTTGATCTTGTGACCATCAAGCGTTCAACGGCATTAATTTTTGTTCCGAAAAGCTGGTCCTCTTTAAGGACAAAAGAATGTTTACTGTACTTTATTGGGAGATGTTTATTTTCAGTGAACTAATCAAAAAATTCCCCGCTTCAAAGAGTTGTTGCTTAGACATGAGTAGCTTCTCTTTTTGAGTTGATTCTTCAGGGTATTGCTTTACCTACATTCTGTGGATCCCAAAAGATCAACAAGCAACTCGTCTGACAGTGGAAAGCTGACTATATGAAAAAAACGCATATATCTATTTTCACCAGCAATAGACAAAGAAGAATATTAAATACAAGAGATTGTTGGATATTGTAACATGTTAGGAGATCTAGTCGTTTAGTTGCAACTGATGTACTCTTGTATTCAATTCAAGAATAAGCTTGAGACCAGTTAAATGTCCAAAGGCAGTTTACCTTTTGGTCGACTTCTGTGGTTGACGATATCAATTAAACTACTGTATCGCCGCTCACGTGTCTCTGTTTTGTCATACCTATTCAAATCTGGTATTAATTCCGGTCTATATAGAATTTGCTCATGAATTGATGCCTCTTGTTTCACTTGGTTTGTTTTTTACCTCTGGTTTGCTCTAAGTACGACCAAGTTTGTAACTGATTCATCTTGACTTAAGAGGCTACCTTCTCAGGAGTGGAAGGTTACCAACAAACCAAATTACTGACCGCGATAAGTTTTAGTCATTACGGCTTAGAAATCAGTCAACTTATTGCAACTTTTGCATTTCCGTGGACTGTGAAACTAGCTCTTTCAGAATAAAAACACTATAGTGGGGGTCCGATCCCGTCAGCAATGCGCATTCTTTCCACTGTCGCGAATGAACTTCGGCCACGGTTTCATTAGACCAGCATGGTGACTACTGCGCTACTGACCCAACGGTAAACATGGCCGATTTATTACAGGCAATCTGAGCGTTACTCAAACATGTGTGAATGAGCTTTTGTACGTGATATCTGAGTCTGGTACGAAGAAACCGACACAGGGATAACGCGATTGCAACGCATCCGCGGAGCCTATTGGTTTGAATCGACTATTACCGATTTCAGATCATCAACGGGACTAAACATCGTTTTTGTTCGCAGAATGAAGGGTATCTTCTGTAGGTCAGAGGTGACGTTTTCTGTCCGAACAGAATTGAAAATCTATTTCTTCTTGACTCACTATTATGAAAAAAGCAACAAATAACTCGTTTCAATATTTGGTTTTATTTTCAGTGGGGAGAAGTGCCGCCGTACATGAGACAAATCCACCCGGTGTCATTTTGTCTTGAGATCCACGGGTTAACCTTGAAATGGGTTAACACCTCAGTCCCAAACTTTCTCCAGTGTGTTAAATTCTGGGCTAACGCATTGTCTCCAAGCAGCAATGATGTGAACTCTCATCTCTTGCGGAGTCTAACTGAAAACGAACGGGCCAAGCTGTAACACATATTCACGAAAGGTTTCAATGTTTTAACGCCAAGAAACACCGGTAGAGTAGTTGCATGAGTTGTAGCTCTTCTAGCTTGCTCAGGTTATCCAGTTACTCTCGTCGTTGGAGGTCACTTTGCCCAAAAAATGCCTGAATTTTTTCTTCATGATGAAACCTCACCACTGATTAGATGAATATAAAATTTTGTTAAGTAGCTGACGAGAAATGCCAACTCAAACATCATTTCGAATGATTGTGAGTATTCTCATAGAAAGTTTTTCTGTAGGTGCGTTTCATTAACTTTGGCCATAAGTTACCGTACTGAATTATCGAGATTACCGTTTTTTTAATCAATTCTTTTAGGGAACCGTCAGTTGTAGATAGTTCCATATGCACTCGTTGAGTTAAGGTTGTTCGTTTAACCATAGAGATGGTTGCTCGACTGAGGCCAAACGGCACTTAGAAAGAATTTTCATCGCGTAGCGAATGAACTGACATGGTTATTTCAATTGCTCAATTTTTGCTGAATGTGGGACGCTGGAGTCGAGCTGACATGTCCATACTGTTCTAACGTGAGTTTTGGTTAACTTGTGATTGCACGTTCTGCTGTTATTCTCTCTTGTCATTGACAACATTCCTTTGTTCCATTTTTCTAATTAGAGTCCATTTTTTGTATTTGGTTCACGACAACCAGTAGCAATTTTTCATTCTATTTGGCTTAACTCACCTGGACGGTCAAAATGTCTTTTACTTGACCTGCCTGAAGAAAAGTCAACAGTTTCCGAGTTTTTGGGCAAAATCGGCGACCATATGTTATTCTGTTGCTTCTTCTCACGTTCGTGCATATGCGCACACATACATGTGAATGTGTGTATGTTGGAAGATATTTTCGTTGTGTGTCAAAAATCATTGTATCTAGACCGACAGCTTGAACTAAGTCAATTATTTTACTAACCAACGCTTATGGGAGCAGCAAATCCACTTAGCCTATCGGCTTACAAACCATACTCATCTGTTGTACGGCTGTGCCGTGTGCGGACAATGGTGTTGTTTGTTAGCCTGAGCATTAGTACCATCACCAGTTGAATTATGACACAGGAACGGCTTATTTAACCAAAGAGTGAGTGGGATAATTCGCAGCGCTCAAGTTGTACAGATCCGACAAGCACATTCTAGGTAACTTGTACTACACTCACTCGGACCTGATACACATTTGTACATGTGCGCCTACTGAGTAAACACACCGTTCGTTTCAGGTAACGCGATGTGTTGGTACTTTGAACATCTGGATTAATATTAATAATGCGATCCTGAATGAGTGTAGGTTATTTATCCAACCACAAATAGTGAAATATTCTCTATGTAACGATACAAATAAACCGTCATATGGTTTCTAATGCCGAACGTCCATTAGGCTAGATATGTGCTACATGACAGTGGGTATGTGAACTGTAATGATAGAAAACCCTTATCTGTCCTGTAACACGGACTGAGCAGTGACATTGGAAAAAAGCATGCCTTAAATTTAGCATCAGTTTCATTCCCAGTCATTCGGACTCAAATTTCGTCCAGTACTTTCGGGACAAGGCATGCTGACATAGACATGGTATGACCCACTCAACCTCTGGTACTGTAATGATATGCGTTCGGCTACAACACTCATAGCGATTAACACTCAGGAGGTCTGAAACACAAAATTCTACAGGTGGCTCGTGTCATCCTTCTGTTCTTAAATTTTTGGCTATGATTGTTTTATCCTTGGAACGTCTACCGAAAATACTGTTTGATAACGAGTGCCTCCGTGGCGAATTCTTACATGCCCGTGACATTGACATTATTCAAAGTGACCTACCAGTATTCAGGCCCCTTAATTCCGAGGACTCAGCAAACCACGGCTTCGTTTCAATTAATTGAGAACCGATTTTTGTCGAGGTGTGATTAGCAGTAAATCAATCTGCGAACATGTCTCCCATGGAATGCATACTAACTGATGGAATTCTTACTCTGCTCTTCACACTGGGCATGCGGTGGTCAGTTTTTTGCGAGTTCACTTTTAACGTGGTACTATAACGGATCAGTAACCAAAACAGTGTTCTACAGAATCTGACTTCAGATATTCGATAGCTGAGAGGGGACTGAATTCCCAACACTGTACATTTAAAAATTAAACTACACAGCCCGAAGGTGGTAAGCTATGTTCCCGGAGCAAATTTCTGTTGACGAACCATGTCAGTTCCCCAACAAACGGAGCAAAACATACGTCAGGTCGCTAGCACAGTTTCATCATTTTTGGAGAACAACCTGTTTATTTTTTCTATAAATTTCATTGTGTTTCAGTGACGACTTGAGACAAGTTTAAAGAAGCTGTTTTGGTTGAACGTCTGAGTGTTTGGTTTCACACGCTAAATATCGTTGGCACTGGTGCGAAAATACAAAAACCTCACCTTTACCTATTAACAAGAGCAAAGAATTTTTGAGCAGGGTGTTAGGCACAAGGCTGTGATTATTTTTGAACAGGTGTAAACAAACATGTCTGTTCTCGAGATGAGTGCGGAGATAGTCAATAGTTTCTTGCAATACAGCATTAGTGGATAGGGAATTCACATCGGAAAAACATGTTATCGTTCTCGAAATTCACTGAATCGATTCAACCTACAAAGTTGAGGGTATCCTTAAGGCACAAAAGAGGTTTATCTCGCTATAATCGGTGCTATTGGAGATATTAGAACCGATTAAATGATTACTAGCCTCTGTTAGCCTGAAAGACACCTTCGAATTCGTAGACATGTCTGTATTTTTCTTAAGACTGGATGCAATTCTTCCAAGAATGAAACATCACAGTAAGTAATGGACTAGGAAATTTTGAGCACAGTGCAGACTGGTTGCAAAGCTTATTTGAACAATAGTAATGCCAGACTGGCTGCCTTTTGTGGTGCAGTGCAGGCATAGCCAACAGCTATTCCACATTCATAATTCACTAATCGTGACCAATACCTCCCGGAAGCAACCGAATATATTCATTTGCGAACAATCCACGTAACACGTTGAGTAGATCATTTATCTTGGCTAAAGCTCTCAGACTCGGTGGCAGAGTTGACAAATTTGGTCAAATTGTATACAACCATTCCTATATATCATTTAGATATCTGTACGTTGTATTTTTCTGAATCGCTGGTGTAGGCATCCAGTAGCTGGGCGACGAACACCGAAGCATTAGTAGGCAAGCTGATAATGGAGAAATACAAACTACTCTGATTAGCTTAGCTTTACTGTGGTTGTATTGGGTTATAGAAAATGGGAAACATGAGTATTTTCTTCAGGTAAAGTTCATTAATTTTACTTTTGGTTAACTTGATCATTTTGGGACACACGAACTGGAACGCCGTAACTGGATTTCCATGTAGACGAAAACTGGGGAGGAAACGAGTGTTACTCAGATGTTAATCATATTTAGAATCATATATACACTACAGAGTGCGAAAGACATCCCTAACACTATCCGGAATGGTAAGAAGAGATGAAGATTACTATATACTACACATTTCATCTCATATCTGTACTCTATGGCTTCAGTTCGACTGCGTTACACCTCTCTCTTCATGGGATAAATTTCGTCTTTCTGGAATGCGGAACCAGCGACTAATTCTGACTGACTTCCAAGCAGTCGAGTTTTCACTGTAATTTCGGGCAGTAAAACCTACCGTAGTCGTTTTCTGTAGGCAGATGCAACAAAGAAGAAAAGAGAGTAGTGTAAGCATATGAGTTTCAGTTAATAAAACTGTTCAGAGAAAATTCAAGTATACCGTCGAAAACAGTGAATGTATATCGTTGGCGGAATATCTGTCATAACAAACTTAGCCAGCTGAAACGACGTAAATGCTGTGAAAGTTGGCGAACTAAGATTTGCGTTTGTCATCACTCAAAAAGCTCAGGTTGGGCTACCAAAGTTTTTGATGTTTAGCACGGTTGACTCATCATTCATCATGATTTTGCTGAATAGTTGGCTGAACTACCACAATCCGCCTGGTTCGTGGCTTAAACAGCTCAGTGTTTCGAGTGATATTTACGGGGTTTCATCATTGCTTACAAATAAACTTTACGAAACAAGTGACACTCTTGAAAATGTAAGTCAAACACAATTGGGATAAGAGCCACCCCTAGATAACCGTCTTACTCTAATTACTCTCTACATAATGAGCAAGATTCTACTCACCTTATTCCATTGATACAAACAAACCATTATTGAGTGCACGCGCCGGCGTGGGCGAACATCGAATAGTCAATTAATCTTAGCTGTCCTTCTCGTGCAAATAAAGCATGGTTTCCTTTCACACAATTTTTGCCTTCATCCCAAGTGCATATTCAGAAAGACACGGCGTTTTGGGTTATCATTGACAAGCAGTTGGAGCTACGACGATTTGAACACTCTGTAATTCTCTGTAATTTCACTTAACAAATTCTATGAAACATAAGATCGTTGTTGCACCGTCTTGAAATGTCCTCTTGGCTTTGCCTGCTGTTATGTTAAGCTTCGAAAGCTCTCTCGTTTTTCATTGTTGTCAGTAGTTCACCACTTCATTTTCGGTCATTCCCAAACCTCATTCGGATAAATCCATTAATTAGTCCTAACCAGTTGGCACCACTGTCGGTCGACGTGATTACGGTTGCGAGGTCTTGCTGTTTATTCAGCAGTATGGCGAATTTTCACAAATAAAATAGACCCAGTACTCATTTGTTTAGTGTACTCACAACAGTCACTTCAGTATAACAGGTCACTTCATCTTATCAGTTATTTCTGGGCAGTCACATGGTCAAGCCACCTGAAAGCGAATTTATAACAAATAGCACAGCTGCCAGTGGTGGTGTGCTCTAAGGATTGAGCTATCATCATGGTTATTGCAAAAAGTACTGGTTTAAGGCAGAGGCTGTGGCTGTCTTGTACACTGTTGGTGAACGGTCGCATGCTGGCGGAGACTGGTCCACGTGGTGTCCACGAGCACCTTCAGCACGGACCTTCCTCAACCTCCAGTAAGGAGACTGATAAAACAATATGTATGATTGCAAAATTTACCCCAAAATTTAAATGTCAGATAGTGAACACGCGTGAATAAAGTAAGCCATTCATCACTGAGGTTGTCCTAGGTCTTATTATGGGGAGAAATTGGAAAAGCTGTCTTCCAATTTCACCTGCTCCTACCATCGCAACAACTAAATTTTTATGGAGTAGTTTGTGCTCTTTTTCACACCAATCTACGGCGGATCCTGTTAAGGCTCTCTCGCTAATTTTCTCCACTCATGTCAAATAGTTATCGGAATGTAGTATTTTTGCGGAGAAAGTTGTCAATAGATTCAAAATCAAACTTGTACTCCTACCGATGTCAAAGAACATCTTTATGTGAAAGAAGTGACTGTGTCATTTTTCCACCAAGCTTCTGAGTCGGTCATAATAAGGTAAACTACTGAACCGGAGGTATCATTCTCGAATGCTTGACAAATAAACGTGTTGGTCATTGTTCAATCAAAGTATCCTAGTGTAAGGTAATGGTTTTAGTCCACTCCGCTTACTTATGTTTATGAAAAACTCCTCGATCATGCTTTTTTCCTATTGCTTGAGGCCACCAAACCGACCTGACAAAGTTTGTCTCAGCTTCCCTGTTAGAGCAGAGTTATCCTTCTAAATTGAGAATTATTTACAGGTCTTCCTGAGAACACATTCTGTGTGCGTAGAATATGCCATAATATGTTTTGCTGTCTTTTACACGAGCATTCATAATTAATAGACGGAGAAAAGTTCCTCGCAGGTTCAACACAAAGCTTTTGAACAGATGGCTGAAACTGGAAACTGGATTCTACTAACTCACCAAATGCCAGTCCTCTTAATTGCTGGTTAGTGTTTTTGGTTTGGTTTAGCTAGTGTAGCTGAAATTCTATCATACTCTTGCCAAAACCCTACTGTTTGTTTCATTACTCGCTGAGTTTTTATTCTCCTTGTCCTTCTGTTTTTATGCAATCCACACAAATGTACTCGCGACCGTGTTCGTGGTCTTCAGCTGGGTTCCCTTATGTTTCCCCATTCCGTAAATTAACCTACACTGATATGTGGTATTGACGTCTGTCGTGAATAGAGCATGCTTTGCCTTTTCTGTTAACTTGAAAATTTCGGTCAGCAGTCGACAGTTGATGACGGTAGGTTTTATTGTGTAACTATCTCTCAAACAGGCTGTAAGACGGATGCAAAATCGAGAGCACTTTTAGACCACGAGTTCATCGAGGTGTACGTGGGACAATTTTTAAAAAAAATTCAATCGTGGGATGCGATCTATTGGCAAATGTAATAATTTCCTTCCCATCTTACCAATACACACAACATTGTAACCCTAGTTGACGTGAGTAACTATGTTTCTTGAGTTCACGCTAGCTTATACGAAGAACGTTTTGCTCGTTTAATCTAACCACTGCCAATGGACACTTTGGATGTAATTGCTGCTACCGAAAACCACATTACACAATCTTCCTTTCAACGAGCTGACACGTGTACCCATAGTATCTGGCTTACTTGCCTCATGAAACGGTATGCTGTTCATTTTACAAATCAACCTCGCATACTACTTAATCGTTGTTTAGTCTGATGATACAATTTTATTCTTGTCTCTACGGTTCACCGAGGTTCTCA